>JANHGN010016643.1:0-10573 GCA_024605025.1 Megaceryle maxima
AGGGGGACGGGCCGGCGGGGGGGGCCGCGGGGAGGGGGGGGGAGGGGGGGGCGGGGGGGAGGGGGGGAGGGAGAGGCGGGGGGGGGGGGGGGGGAATGATCCACCGCCGAGTCGCTACGCAACACCGCGCCCCTGCCCCGCGCCCGCCTCCGGGGCCCCTCGCCCGCCCCGGCCTCTCCCGCCTCCGGGAGGCTCTGCCCCGCTCCCGCTCCCCCGCCAGGCTCTCCCAGTGTCGCCCTTCGCCGCCTTCTGGGCCGCTCCCGGGGATGCCCTACGCATCCCACCTTCTGCGAGTGCCTCCAAAGCCCCCGCTCCTTCCCCCTCCACACCCACCGTGGCTCTGCCTGGCACCGGTTTCCTCGCTCCGGATCAGCCCCTGTCCGCGCCCCGACGCCCTGTCCGAGGGACTCCCCTCCGCCCTCTTCCTTTCTCTGGGGGACTCTTCCCCTCTCGGCACCCCTTCCTTGGTGCCCCTCTGCCCTTCACCGCATTTCCTACACGCAAAACTTGCCTTAAAGTTTAATGCTGCTGCCTGGAGCTCCTCCCCCTGCCCCGCCGGTTCCCCCGGCCCTGAGACGGGGTCAGGAGGAGTCCCTGGGGCGGCCATCAAGGTCGGGGAGAAGTCTCGTCCCACTGCTGTTCCAGGGCTGCGGCTGAGGAGCAGGGGCAGACCCGCCCGGCCCATCCCCTCCGTCACGGCGAGCGGGCGGCGGCTCCGAGCGGCCCCGCTGCAGCCCGCCCGGGAAGGGCTCCGCTGGCGGCCGCAGCCCGGCTCCGGCAGCGGGCGGGGAACGGAGCGGAGGAGGGGCGGGGGGACAGGCTGCATCGCGCGTGGAAGCAAATCTCCTTCCAGGTGGCTGCACCGCTGCACCAGAGCTACTAGCCGGCTCCTGGGGTTCGTGCTTTGTGGACCACAGCTTCCTTCCAGGGGCCTCGCATGGACCTTGTATCCAAAGGATCTGTCTGCTAGAGAGAGCAGCTGCTTTGAATACGATGATTTCTGAGTGCCCTGATTCATTGTCCTAACTGGCTAACCAGCCTCTAGAAAGGATATTCTGGGATGAAAAAGGGGAGAAAACAAAAAAGAAGCAAAAAGATTTTTGGTTCATACTGAAAATTACAATGATGTTCAGGAGTTCTGTTGCCTGGAAAATAAGTGAGCATTTGTATTTTTCTTTTCTCTCTCTATTTTAGTGGCTGGACCAGAGCCGTCTCTAGATCAACTCCCTTAGCTGTAGTAGGTGTCTGGGACCATGGCAGCAGGAGTAGCAGCTTGGTTACCTTTTGCCAGGGCAGCAGCCATAGGATGGATGCCAGTGGCCACAGGTCCTATGCCAGCTGCTCCACGGCAAGAGAGGAAGCGAAGCCAGGACTCTCTGATTGTGCTGAATGTGAGTGGCATCCAGTTCCAGACATGGCTGGACACCTTAGAGCGCTACCCTGACACTCTGTTGGGCAGTTCAGAGCGGGACTTCTTCTACCACCCTGAGACACAGCAGTACTTTTTTGATCGGGACCCTGACATTTTCCGCCACATTCTCAACTTCTACCGTACCGGGAAGCTTCATTATCCACGCCAGGAGTGCATCTCAGCTTACGATGAGGAGCTGGCCTTCTTTGGCATCATCCCTGAGATCATTGGCGACTGCTGTTATGAGGAATACAAGGATCGCCGGCGTGAGAATGCTGAGCGCCTGCAGGATGATGCCGATCAGGATCACGCAACTGAGAGTTCCCTGCCCTCAATGACAGCTCGGCAGAGGATGTGGCGGGCCTTTGAAAACCCACACACCAGTACACTGGCTCTGGTCTTCTACTATGTCACTGGTTTCTTCATTGCCGTCTCTGTTATTGCCAATGTGGTGGAGACAGTGCCCTGTGGTGTAAGCCCGGGTCGCATCAAAGAGCTTCCCTGTGGAGAGCGCTATGCTGTGGCTTTCTTCTGTCTGGATACTGCCTGTGTCATGATCTTCACAGTTGAATATCTCCTACGTCTGCTGGCGGCCCCTAGTCGCTACAAATTCGTGCGCAGTGTCATGAGTATCATTGATGTGGTCGCCATCATGCCGTATTACATTGGCCTGGTGATGACAGATAATGAGGATGTCAGTGGGGCTTTTGTGACACTACGAGTCTTTCGTGTCTTCAGGATCTTTAAGTTTTCCCGCCACTCACAGGGGCTGCGCATCCTGGGCTATACCCTGAAAAGTTGTGCCTCGGAGTTAGGCTTTCTTCTCTTCTCACTCACTATGGCCATCATCATCTTTGCCACAGTCATGTACTATGCAGAGAAAGGTTCGTCAGCCAGCAAGTTCACCAGCATTCCTGCAGCCTTCTGGTACACCATTGTCACCATGACAACACTGGGGTAAGTGCAGCTGGTATTTGGTTACAGCCAACATTTCAACAAGTGTATTGGCATGAATGGAAAATACAGTTTTTAAAAAAATGTTGACAGAAAAAATGCGAGGGTAAGTTTTTATTACAGAACTTTATGAACACAATTCATCACTGCTTTCTAAATGTTTTACACCTGCAAATGAATTAAAAGTGTTGCTGAGGTTAAAATAACCCAAAGCCCAAAATGGGACATAAACTGAAAAAGCAAACAACAACAACAAAAAAATCATGAAGCTGTTTGGGTTCTTTGCAATTTTCTCTAACAATTTGGCTTTTGATAGTAAGATTGTAGTATTTTATGACTATCTATGAGTTATCAGTGGATTTTTAATAAAGTAATGTGTTTGCTGACTGGACTTGTTACAGTGTTGCTAAAGTAGTGATAATTAGGAGGAGAATCCAAGTGAGACCATATAATTTGATCATTCATGAAAGTATGTGGATCTGCCATTTTGTTTGAAGTGATGTATTGAAGTAGACTTGGGTATTGAGTTTGGTATTACAAAGTGATTTGTTTTCATTAAAATAAACCAGGTATAGATACCTTAATCTTAACAAAAATATATATTCCTGATGTTATTTAAGACACTGGATAATGTTCCTTTGATTTCCATGGACCTGTACCATGTAAATTGCAAGCAAGCTATACTGACAGGTGACAGACTCTGAAAATGATCTGAGGAGGTGTGAGACATATGACAGATCAAGCGTATGTCTTAAAGCATAATTCTAATGGCAATATAAATTCTTCCAGAGAATTAGGAGTTAAAAAAATGCCATTGTTGACATTAGACTCCAATGCAGTTTAGTGGAAATCTGAGAAGTAGTATTATTTTATAATGGCTCTAATACTGGAATCACATTGTATCAACTAATTCTGTGCCCCAAATTGTAAAATGCATTTATCTGTTAATATAACAGTTATTTAGAAGGTTGACTAATATAAGGAGACAATTTTTTACCCTGCTCTTAATTTTGAGCTGTAGACTATCATTGATGAAACTGAAAATTTGTTGCTACCTTAGCAAGTGTCTATTTATTTAGTAATTACAGATATTAAATGGCAAGCTTCTTACTTTCATGAAGAAAAAGCCCATCATTTTATTAGTCAAACATTTTTCCACATCTTGTTGGGACTGTTGAGATTTATGAAACATGGTTAACTTTTAAATTTAACAAAATGAAAGTGCATTATTAAACTATTATGAAAATGTTGATTTATTATGTGCAATTATAATTTAATTGGGAAACGCAGATACAAAATATTGAAAAAGATAAAGGGACTGTCTTATGCCACCATTTTTTATACAGAGCTTTTATCTTCGGTGTGATATAACAAATGAAGATAAATATAGTGCATTGTAAATATTTCATACTACTTGTAAGGGCAAGTTATGCTAAAAAGGAGTGACAAGATCTTTGGGGATTTTAATCTGCTTTTTAGGTTCCTGGGTTTTTTGGGTTTTTTTGGCTTTCATTTTCTTATGGTAGTGACAAACTGAAGGAACAAGTTAGCAGAAGGAACAAGTTATATGTGCTAAGGAGTTCTGTAGTCCTGTGTTTTCTGATGCTGATACTTTTTGCCACATATTTTTTAATTAGAACTGTTCTGGTTTCACAAAATTATGTCTTAAGAATTTACCAATATTTAGAATCTATCAACTTATAAATGATAACAGAGCAGGAGCTGATCTATGTTTTATGTAACGAAAGTGGGTTTTCCTTATGATGGACATTTGCTCAGTACCTGTCCATGGTACTGAACAGAATTTTGTCTTCAAATTTATGGCCAGTTTGCAATTGATTGTGGTGTGGGTCTGGTATCTGTTTGTCATTGATATGATTTGTTTGTTTCTTTCACACACAGAAAAAAAAAAGGTAAAAAAAAAAATAAAAGTTTTATTTTATATTTGCATACTTTGAGGTACTATTCTGAGTAAAATCCTCAAAGTACTGAGTTTTTAATATAATTAAAAATCTCTTTGAATGGAGCCAAGAACCTACTTTCAAGAATGCAGCCATGCAATTTTTAGGTCTTAAAGTGAAGAAAAAGAGTTAAAAATAATACACTCATGCTTGACTACTTTTTTGAGGTAGTTTGTATAGAGAAAGTTTTGATAAGGTTGTACAGAGATCCAAAGATTCACCCTCAGAAGTTCAGATATGATAATAAATTCAGGTATGACAGCATCACAAATTTCTGGGAAATCTTTAATCAATGCATTAGCTAGATGATGTCCTTTTAATATCATGAAAATCATATAAAAATTGTGTTTAAATGTTAAATATATATTAAGAATTTAAACAGAATTAACATAGTAAAAGCTTTGAACCCCTTTTAGTTGATGGAATAATTACACACAAAGAGAGGGAAATTACAAGGAGAAGCAGCAAGGGTCAGTGAAAGCTGATTGTAATTAATACTGCTACCTTTACTCTGTGCTAAAGCTTCTCATCTCTTTACTAGTACTGAACTCCCATTCATTTTTAGTTTCATATTTAGATGAATTAGGGCTTCATAAATGGACTGTATATGTACAACTTTTTTCTTTTAGCAACAAAGCTAGATGAAGTATTTATGTTTTAAATCACAGTAGCACACAGCAGGTTATGAGAAATACTACAGAAATACTTGTAAGTGAATATTGAATAACAGATTAACATAATGTTCAGTTTTTGAGTCTTGGTGTCATTCTCATATTTTGCTAGATAGCAAGGGTATCAAGTAAGCGACCTTTGCAATTTGGGGAGTTACTATCTTGGAAGTAGGGCTATATTTCTCAGTTCTGCATGATTGCTGAGCAATTAAAGTGTCTTTAAAAAAATAGATTACATTTTTCTGCAGAGTGCTGGTGACTTCAAATATTACTACATTTTAGCCTCCAAGGATATCTCAGCTAGTAACTGTTCTTGACTGCTTAACTCAAATAGTACATAGTTGTACATAGAGATATCATATGAAATAAATTATAGAAAGGAAATAAAGGAGGAAAGAAAGAGAGAGCAAGAAAGAATAAAAGTCTGGAAGAGAGAGAGAAAGAGAGAGAGAAAGATGACACTAGAATAACAGCATGCACTCTGCCAGAAACTGAGCTGTATGATTTAAAATTTCATATTAGTGTTTTATCAGTATTAATTGTATCAAAAGCAAAAGTAAAATATGGACAAGAAGGGACAAGAGAATAAAATTGAATGAAGTCACAAGGCAGTTTGTGGAGATTCAAGGTAACAATGAGATGCATAGAAGTTAGGGGCATAAAGGTGAAGAAACAAGATAGTGGAAAACCTGGCAAAGAAAAGAGCTGACGCCTTTTGAATTGGGACTATCAGACTTACATGGGGGCTTGTGAGCATCTACACCCAATGACTACACATAATGACACAGTTATGTCACTTTGTGCTGTCACCTTGTAACATGATTAGCTAATAACTTTCCTTCTGCTCTGTCAGTAGCTAGCAAATGAACTGGAGTATCTGGTAAGGTTTTGATAGTGTAAGGATAATGTTTGTTCCCAAGTTGGCCAGAGCTATAGTACAGTTTCTGTTTTATAAAGATATTACACTTTAAATAAAGAATAAAGTGCTCTTCTGTGACTAGTTCTAAAGCAATCTCACTGCTATATTAAACTTCTATATTTATAGGCTTTACATTGGGTAGCTCTGTCAAGTCATACAGTACTTTTGTAGATGAGCACAATGTTTTATGAAGGGAAGCTTAAACACAAGGCTATTCACTTGTTTGCTGTGATTGTGTAAACTAGAGGTATATCTTACAGAAAAGATAAAACAACATTTCATTATTTGTTGATATAGCCCATAATGTATGAGGAATCTCACCTAATCTTCATCAAATTACTTCAACATTTAAAATCAAACAGGTGACTGGATATGACAACAGAAAGCCTCAAACACCGACTACGGGAATATGGCAATGGATTTAATTTTCCTACACATTCTGTTCTCTTCCTTCTTCTCTCCTTTTTCGTATGTATTGCATTCCTATGGGTGTATTTCATCTATTTGTTTTCTTCACTTTTCTTTCAAACTATCACTTTCCATAGTCTTCCTGTTTGGGGATTTGTCTGCTGGCTTAGCATCTTTCCTCCCGTCTCCAAGACAAATTTAGCATTCATATTAAGACTGTTCTGACTTTATTTTTTCTGCTTCTTTGTTCCAGATTCCTCATTCATCCTTCACCACTAGATCAAATATTTCATTCATCCTCATTGTCATTCATTTGACCTGAACTTTCCTTGTAATAGGTTTTTTTCCTGACCTTTGTGTGATAGATTTTTTCCTTATGAGTATCATGAAATTTCCACAGCATCACTTTTTTTTTTTTTTTTTTTTCCAAATGCCACACACATTATCTTGTTTTTCTTTTCTGACCATTCTGAGTGCCTTTAGTTTATTATCATCTCTGTATGCTAGTTTGAAAACATTCATCTCTTCAGAACTTGTATTAAAAAATCAAGTTCAATAAAATCTGACGAAAGGGGACATAATTAGAAGTCTTCGTTTTGTGAACAATTCCATTAGAAGCTTGGAAATAGTCTTATGGTGAATATTGCAAAGGTAAATACTACCAAAGTTAGAGTATTATTTCTGTATCTTGCACCTACATATTGGCTCATTCATTCTTTTCGTGTTTGATATTTTCAACCCTGTTTGAAACAGCACTTTTCTAACTTTGTATCCCTGTGTACAATCCAGTGAACTTTGTATTTTACACGTGTTTGATGTCTCAGTCTATTTTCTCTTCACAGCAGAGACATTTAGCCTGAATAGTTAAAATACTGTATAACAGAGGAGGGACGAAGGATAGTGTAATCACTTTCAAAGCATATTACTAGATATTCAAAAAGGGCTTCAGGGAGAATTTGAAATACTGAAAAGTAAGGGTCATTTTGATGGCAGTAAAAAAGAGTATTTGTTTTCTAATAAAAGATCATACAAACTGTATTGGGCTGTTGTTGGCTTGACAGAGAACAGGAATCATTATATTCTTATTTAGTTGCACTGGGGGCCAGCTTTCCTGTTAAAAAAAATAATCCTGAATATCTGTTAGAGGAACAGGAGTCAGCTTACTTTACTCAATTTCTTGAGGATGAATTTTCTTATTTCACTTATGAGGAGTATGAAGGTGATGCTTAACAAAAAGATCTTGCTGCTCGGAATCTAATTTATTTTCTCCTTTGGTGGAAACAGATGGATTTTTGTTTCCTTGTTATTGTGAATCAAAACTAAGAACTATGGAATTGGTGTCGTCCAGAATATAGCAAAGAAATATGCTGATTTAGTACAGCAGAACAAATTGACTCGGAGAGTAATTGTGACTGGTGCCTGATCTATTAATTATGGCCTATCGTTCAACTAATACTCAGTGAATATCGTGATTTTAGTAAAATCCTTAAGTGATCGAACCCAAGAAGTTCAAAGTGAGTGATGACAATCTGTACTTGACTCATATCATTTTGCCTATGTCTAAGAAGAAAAATTTGCAATATAAAAGCCATATAAATCCATGAATACAGTATCAGAAATAGTGCTACCATGCAAAAACATCTGGAAAAGGAAAATGTATTTCTGAATGTAGGAACTTATAAATATTACAGAAATAAAATGATTATCCAAAATAAGAACATATTGTGACTCTAGGGTGACAACTTTTCAGACATTTGAAAGAAAGTCTGACAAACTACTATTTATTTGATTTTTATGCAATTATAGTCCACTGGCAGCAGTTCATAATTTGAATCATGGTAATCTGATGAGAAAAAATCTGATTCAGCAGGTGTTAAGAGGACAGATTGTTCAAAAGAGGGCATATAAAATAGAAATATAGAAATAAACTCTAGATTCAGCCTTATCAGGTCTGAGCAGTTACCTGACAACAGAGCTGACAGAGTGGTGGAAAAGATTCTGTATATTTCCATGCCTATTGTTTTTCAGGCAGTAGATGTGAGCACAGATTTTTGTGCAAGACATAGTCTTTAAAAAATATTTTTTCTGCATTGCTCATGCAGTGGAGGAAAGGGTTTTAAGTTCATAGACGGTGCTTTGAAATGATAGCTTTATTCTACATTTCCCAGAACAATAATCTTATAATCATAGAATGGTAGGGGTTGGAATGGACCTCTGGAGATCATCAAGTCCAAGCACCCTGCCAACACAGGAACACCTAGGGCAGGCCACACAGGAACTGATCCAGGCGGGTCTTGAAAGTCTCTAGAGAAGGACACTCTACAACCTCTCTGGGCAGCCTGTTCCAGTGTGCTGTCATTCTTCCTGTGAATAAGTTTTTCCTCATGTTGGATGGAACTTCCTCTGTTTCACCTTGCTACCATTACCCCTTGTCCTATTACAGGGCACAACTGAAAAGAGACTGGCCCCTTCTGCTTGACACCCACCCTTCAGATATTTGTAAACATTAATAAGATCCCCTCTCAGGCTTTTATTTTCCAGGCTAAACAGCCCCAGGTCTCTCAGCCTTTCCTCATTAAAGAGATGTTCCAGTCCCTTCATCATCCTGGTAGCTCTGTGTTGGACTCTCTCTAGTATTTCCCTGTCCCTCTCGAACTGGGGAGACCAGAACTGGACACAATACTCCAGATGTGGTCTCACTAGTGCAGAGTAGAGGGGGAGGAGAACCTCTCTCAACCTGCTGGACACACTTTTCTTTATGTAGTCCAGGATGCCATTGGCCTTCTTGGCCACAAGGGCATATTGCTGTCCTGTGGATAACTTACTGTCCACCAGGTCCTTGTCCATGGAGCTGCTTTCCAGCACGTCTACCCCTAACCTATATCAGTACATGGTTCCTCCCCAGGTGTGGGACTCTACACTTATCTTTGTTGAACTTCATTAGGTTTGTCTTTGCCCAGCTCTCCAGTCTGTCCAGATCTCACTGGATGGCAGCACAGTCTTCCAGTGCATCAGCTACTCCTCCCACTTTAGTATCATCAGCAAATTTACTGAGGGTACGTTCCATCCCTTCATCAATGTCATGGTTGAAGATATTGAATAAGACTGGACCCAGAACTGACCCCTGGGGAATACCACTACTTGCAGATCCAGGTTGCCAGCTGGATCTGCACCACTGATCACAACCCTCTGAGCTCTGTGGTTCAGCCAGTTCTCAACCCATCTCACCGTCTGCTCTTCTAACCCACACTTCCTGAGCTTACCCATTAGGATGTTATGGGAGACAGTATCAAAAGCATTGCTGAAGTCAAGGTAGACAACATCCACTGCTCTCCCTTCATCTACCCATTCAGTCACACCATCATAGAAGGCTATCAGATTGGACAGACGTGACTTCCCTTTAACAAATCCATGGTGGCTACCATTGATAAACTTCTTTTCTTCCATGTCCAGAGATATGATCTCCAGAATTAGATGCTCCATTACCTTTCCAGGGATGGAGGGAAGGCTGGTCTGTAATTACCAGGGTCTCCCTTCTTGCCCTTTTTGAAGACTGGAGTGACATTGGCTTTCCTCCAGTTCTCAAGCACCTCACCTGTTCTCCATGATCTTTCAAAAATGATGGAGAGAGGTAGAGCAACAGTCTCCTTCAGCACTCATGTGTGTTCAGTTTATGCAAGTGATTTCTAACCCAGTCCTCATTGACCAGTGGAGAGACTTCCTCCTTCCAGGCTTTCAGTCTTACTTCCAGGGTCAGGGATTCCTGAAGGCTGCTCTTAGTAGTGAAGACTGAAGCAAAGAAGGCATTCAGTAACTCCACCTTCTCTGCATCCTCTGTCACCAGGGGTCCTGCATCATTCAGCAGTGGGCCCACATTTTCCCTAGTCTTCCTTTTAACATTGCTGTATTTGAAGAAGCCCTTCTTATTCTCCTTTACTTCCTCAGTCAGAGTTAATTCCAGGAAAGCCTTGGCCTTCCTTGTTGCATCCCTACACACCTTGACAGCATTCCTGTAATTCTCCCAAAAGAATAATTATTAAATGATCAAATGATTAAATTAATCATTAATGAGTTTAATAACTCATTTAATAATTTTCCTCAAGAAGGCAGAAGCAAATTTAGACAAACTCAAAATCCGCTCAGAGTAACAGAAAACTCTCACCAAGTCTTGAGCAAGTCATTAATCCTACATATTTAATTTAGAACTCAGTATGGTGCAGCTACAAATAGAAGTGTGAGTTTCAAAGAA
>JANHGN010016643.1:18963-38615 GCA_024605025.1 Megaceryle maxima
TCCTCCTTTCTACCCTTTTTAAAGATAGGTGTAACATGTCCCTTCTTCCAGTCACTAGGGACTTCACCTGACTGCCAGGACATCTCAGATATTGAGAGTGACTTGGCGACTGCATCTGTCAGTTCAATCAGAACTCTGGGATGCATCTTATCAGGTCCTGTAGACTTATGTATATTCAGATTCCTCAGGATGTTACAAACCTGATTTTCACATACATTAAATATTTATTTTTTTTTCCCAAAGCAATCTCATATTTCTTCGAGAAGTTTCACAATAAAACATCAAGAGATCTTGCCATGTAAGGTAGTAGAAAATCTATTTGGGAATCTTTGCACTTTTTATTCTGAAGTAAGTCTTTGATAAAAGCAAAATATAGCTGGAAAATATAATTTGTTAATTTCCTTTTTTCCAAAAATCTATTAATGAAAGCCACTTAATCTTTATTCATTTTTATTTAGAAATGTAGAAGAAAATTTTGAAATGAAATTACACATTTGGATTGTTTGATCTGAATTGCTTTTGGGATTTCAGTTCAAAGTAATTTTGAGTTTTCATCCATGTTGTGGAATGGAATATATTTTTCAGAAACAATACTATGAGACAACAGTTTCATCTTATGATGAAAGGTCACATTCCAGCCATTACTCTTCCATTCTTTTTTTGACTGGAAAAAGCAATTAGAATAATTAATGGTGAAATATCCATCAATTCATATCAGCTACAAACAATACAACATCTGCCTTTGGAAGTCCTTAAGCTGCAGATTGCTGAAAGCTGTGAAGGAATAATAGGGGAAGTATCACTCTATTCTTGTCTTTGCTTAGTTCCTGCCCATGTCATTTGCTTCTGGGCACTGATAGGGCATTGGACTAAATGTCCTACATCTTGCACTCTCATATTCTCAGTTAATAGAACTGATTTAACTGTGGGTTGGATCAGGCTTAGATTAGGTAAGTAAACTGGTTTATACCGTTTCCCAAATTCTTCTAAAGAGCCTTGGGCAATGGATAAAAGATAGCTATTCTTAAGTGCCAAAGGTTCAGAGTGTCCAAGAGCTTGAAAACTGTGCAAATATGAACACAGCTGCTTTAAACTCATTTCTTACATCTCTATTTTGTTCAGCTATTTATGTAATCAAAGGTCATAATCTACAAGGTGATGAGAAGTTCTGTCAGCTTCAAAACACTTAAACTTAATAAGCATTTTAATGGAAGATGAATAAATGTTGCAGCACCTGGGAGTGCTGAATGCCTTGCAGGATTTAGTGCTATTCACTTGATCCAAAGCCCATGGAAATCAATTATAGACTTGGATTTGACCTGAGAGAATGTTGCATCAAGCAAATAAAAAATTGGTTATAATCAACACTGGAGCAGGACACATGTTCAGAGTTTCTTACAGATAAAAGGGGAACAAGTTGGTGTATTTTTTTGCTTAGTTTACCAAAGTCTTGTTAACTCACAGAAACTTTCAGAAAACCTCGAAAAGATATCACACATTAATAGCATTAGAGAACATGACAGCCAGAGCCTGATGCAACTAATTTTGGACTGGTATAGCAGTGTTATTTAGAGCAATAAAGGTTTTATCTGTTGGTTTATCTCTTTACTAAAATAGTCTGTGAAAAATGTGCCATATATTGTACCTCTTTGTTGTCCTGCTGGTATGAAGGACTTTACAACTGTTAGTTTTGCCTATACTTTGGGATTGTTATGCTTAACTATATTAGAATAAGTTCATATATACAGTGGGGATAAGGAAGAAATACTCAGTTCCCTAACAAGAATCTGTCAAGTGATCAGTTAAAATGCATGCGTGGCTAAGACCCATATTTATCAATGACACAATGATTATTTTATGCACTTCTATGCTTGCTTGCCTTTACAAATTAAAATCCAGCACTCTCAGTGAAAAGGCCCACACTTTCTTATGTTCCTCCCATACACGATGACCATTAGCTAAATAATTTGTTTAATGAAAAACAAATAAAATTGCAGTTAATTTTTTTCTGATGTGAGACACGAATGCCAATACTCAAAAAATCCTGGAAGGGCTGAGAGAGAGTAGGTTTTATTCTTAGACTTTATGCCATTTAAGAGCACATTGCAGCTTTGTTGGCATGGATGCACTGCATGAGTGACTTTACGGATATTCACAACTGTTTCTTGAAAGGAAATGGTTTATTAAGCAGTAATCATAGAGTATGTGTAAATGAGTTTTGTGGATAAACACTTTCTTTATCCTTATTGCCTGAGATGGGTTGTTGACTAAAAAAGTTTTTCTGAATGGTATTTACTCTTCCAGGAATTTTACCAGTCATCTTATGTCTGATTTCCTTTCTGACTAAGAAATTTCTTTTTCCTTAGTTCATATATAAATAATGCTTATTTTTCTCTGTTCCTCTTGTTTCGCATACTTGAAAAAAGAAAAAGAGAACAGAATTTAAGGGTGTCTAAATATGAGCCTAGGTGAGATGTTCAAATATATGTGTCTCCTTTCAGGTAAGCTAAATCACCCTCTAGATGCACTGACTGCAAGGACTTTGATAGGAGCTTCAACATTAACTCATGTAAAAACTTACATGCACATACCAAAGTGTCTTCACTTCCTATTTGAATCCCATTCCAGGACAGCAAAATGAACTGAAATGACCATGAGGTCTGAGCTGGGAATTCTTGTTCTTTTTTTCTTTTTTCCTTCAGATTTGGGGTCCTATCTGTGTGACGATTTAATGCAGTTTAACTTCTCCTTATTCCATTTTCAAGCTGCTTTCCCCAGTATGCTTTTTTCCTAATGCCATCATCCACTTAAACAGAATGACAGTATCTTTCTCAGGAGAAAGGACACAGAATATATTGGATAGGTCATATCAGAAAAATTTGTGTACCTATATTATCATGAGGCATTCTGGTTATATTACAATAGCCTCTGCACACATCTTAAACAGTCCCAGGTAAATATTTTTCTGCTAAATGAATAGGAGGGAAAATACACAAAATTCACAACATATAAATCTTCTGTCCTTGATAGTCCATTTAATAAAAAGTGGAAAACACAGATTAAATTATATTCCAGGATATAAAACATTGCTAGAGAAAAACCCAAAACATGTAAAAGAATATTCTGAAACTGTACTACAAACTATGAAATAAGCGAGAGAATATACAGCAAATAAAACTCAAGAATATACATAGTGAACACCATGTCTTAAGATATAAAAGAACACTAGAAACTAGCGGGGAATTACTGTATTTGATAAATACTGGTAAATATTTCATCTTTCTAAATGTAGAAGTAATTTCATGTTAGTTTCTTTATACTTGTGACAATCTTATTGATCTAATACAAAAGAGAAGCATTTTTCACCTGTGCATTTTTTTCTAAGCAGCAATATAGATAAATGGGTGGAAAAGTTAATTATTCCTACCAGCATCTGTGTTTGGAAGCAAAGCCCACAGGAGCTTATGGAAAGGCTTTCATTTTCTTCAGCAGGCTTTAGATGAGGATTATAGTTATGTCTTACAGTATGTAATCTAACATTTCTATGTCATTTGTTCATAACTTTAAAATAACTGATTCCAATGGGTACTGGAGTGTTGGATTTTTCCCACATGAAATCCAAAGTAAAAGTTTTGAGCTGCTTTCCTTATCAGAAAGGAAGGCAACTCTCTTATGATAAAATGGTGGAAATTATAATGAAAACTGAAAACTCTGCTAGAATTTTGGGGGTTTTTTAGATGTTAAATGTGTCATGGAAAGGTTTACTTACTTTATGTAATCCACTGCAAAATATGTGTCTCAGCCGTCAGGTTGGAACATATCGATGTGTAAAAAGTGCAATTACTCTTCAGGGCTGAGGTGAACTCTAATAGTTATATGCCATGCAAGCTTCTGAGACTAGGTACCGTGACGACTTTGTAGGCATCTCATTAACGAATTGTAGCTCTGCAGCATGCTCTGCTTTACTTATTTATTGAAGAGATAATGGGAAATAACTGATTTCTTTGTGAAGTCATAAATAATATGACAGAGGATATTAAATGCACTGAAATGTGACAGAAAAGCTAAAAACTTGTGGGGTTTAGTATTTTATGGTGCCAGTTCTCTTTTACCAGTGCATGTAAAAGCAACAGATATGTTCTGGCTGTTTTTGTGAACAGTTGTCAGTTTAGTGTGCTAGCTACTAAAATGCGGGTGTCTTAAATCATAGAGTATCTCAGTTTTGCTATTGTGCCATAAATTCAGAGGTTACTAAAGAATAAATCTCCTTCCTTTTTTTAATTTTTAATTTTTTCTTCAGGTCTTTTTCAATTTTTGTTTTATAGTCTTTCGATATTTTTTAATTCCTGATATGGAATACTAATTCCACAAAGTATTAACTTTTCTGACATTCATTCTCTGCATCCTTTGTTCTCAGTGGGAGTCCTGTCCTGAAACTGCATGCAAACTTACACAGATGGTCCACCATGACTTCTCAGTACTTTGTACACTTGATTAAAATAAAAGGTAGCTTTTTTTCCCTCTGTATTTACTTGTGTGTGTGTTTGGCTGAACTAAAGAGTGAAAAATGTGTTTTACTCTGGAGTTCAGATATACTACTGACATGCAGATTGAGATAGCAATGTCCTTTTCTGTCTTCATTCTTGTTCTTTCCAGTAAGAAATTTATCATGCAGTATATCGTGAATTTCGTCAGAGACTGTGGTGATTGAAGAAGTATCAATCTCATTGGTTAGTCTTGGGAATATTTCTGAGTATCATTGCCCCACAGTTCTTTACCCTAGGTTTGACTCAGCATTTAGCATTAAGCTAGTACAGCGCTCCACAGTAATGCAGCTGGTTCTACTTAGGTTTCTGTACCCTGTCCACCTTCACGGTACCCAGGCACCTATATTGAAAAGATGCTTCTACAGGTTCAACAAAATATTTTTCCTTTAGCGATAGGAATTCCTTCAAGGATGGTAGTTTAGACGTTGCAGTAGGCAAGTGTTGAAGGCACAAATGCGTGGAACTCAGTCACTATGCCATTGTGAATTCTGTCTATGCAAAGCATTTTATGGCTTTATAGCATCCATTACTACATCATCTAAAGATTAAGCTCATCTTCTCAAGCATGACCTTTTTATTGGAGGAGATCCAAGCGTTTTCATATGGGGTGCTGAGCTTGTTGATTGCTTATCCCACTTACATCAGTTTTATAGCAGTCTAAATCCATTGTTTCATGAGCTATTCCTAGTTTACTGTAATGTGAATATAGAGTGAGGCCTGATCTGTCATGCCTAGCACTGCCAGCAAAGTATATTTTTAATTCTTTTGAAGTAATACGATGTAGGAAACAGGTGAAGCAATTCTATTGTGATTCAAGTGATGTATATACAAAAATCTAAGGTTAGAAACAATTTTCGTCAAGCATTCCAACTATTATGTGGTGCTTATTACTGTGACTTGAAATTTCTCTTCAGGGCCCACAGTACCATATTTACTTAGGAAAATGAAGTGTTCCTTTTTCATTGGGCAATTAAGTTGTGATTTGGTGGACCATACTAAACTTGCAAAAAGTCGAGTTTCATCTCCTGTTTAAATAACTGAGAAGTCACTGGATAAAATATCACTCAGTCCTGGTGAAACAAGTTACAGGCAGTCTTTCTCATAAATTTTAGAAACTACAGAATTCTTGAATCTGGAAGTACAGCAGATAAGACACACTCATATTGTGATCATACACAGCATGTTCCTAAAAGTATCTGTCCATTTCTGCTAGCTGTCTCACATGGAATATTATTATAACTAAATTTTCCTTGTTTGCACATTTTGGATCAGCTTTCAGGAAAAAAAAAAAACAAAACAAAGAAAACAACCTGAAAGGAATGGTTCTCTTGAAATGTCAGTTCTCCAAGTGAACAAGCTGTGGACTTCTCATATATAATATTCTACCTTTTGAAAAGTTACTAAGAAGTTACATCTTGAATCTATTATTTATATAGTAAATTGAAAGATCCAAGATACAATCTGGGGGCCTAATTTTGGTACTATATGTCAAAGTAACTCTCTTGTTCAAACTGGTTGGGAGGTCTCTGAGTCATAGAGCCAGATTATTCCTATCAGCAATCCATTCAATTAATCAGCCACACATGGATAATCATGGATAATAAATGGAGAATCTCGCTTGGAGTTTCAGGTAAAAGAGGTAATAGATTGGATCACTGTCATGTTTTGCCACAAGTTCTTTGTGGTAGAATAATTCTACATTCATTACTTTTTATGTTTAATACTGTTACAATTTATTTCAACAACATTTCCAAATACTATGATGCAGAAAGAGCGCGCCTAACATAGTTTGGTAAGTTCTAGGTCATTTTTTGTTGAGAATAATATTGGATATACATTAGAATACCATATAACTGTTATAATTACCAAAACTAATAGATGCTCATTAATTATTGCAAGTATTAGGTATATTTTTAAAAAGCATTTTGCCTCTCCTTTCTTCTGAGATAGTAGTTAGAGCTGCAGATAGCCAATATATGCATTGCTGTGTAGCTTAATCTAGTTTCCTCTGAGCAGTTATAGGTTTTTAGTAAGCTGATTAAAAAAAAAAAAAAAAGTTATTTAGTATGGCAGATTTTACTGTGGCTTAAAGGGCATGAATTACATAGCACGCCTCAAGAATTTGCCTGTTCAAATGTAGTGGAGGGCTATTTCATTCTTCAATTAATATGTTGCATTAGAAATGCAATAAACACTTTTTAAGCTATGACCCACTCTTGTCAGGAGAATTGTAAAATAATAAGGGTTAACTTTGAAAATCAATTTAAAAAAATTGACACTAATATTTTCTCAGTTATGTATAGAACACAACTTGAGCAAAAAGGAGGTAAGATTTTTATTAGGCTGTTCAGTTTCCAGTCCCAGAAAAAGATCTGATTATCAGGCAACATATCCTTGTGAGTCCCTCTTTTTTGCCTACTGAAACTTTTTTACTTTGTATAAATATTTAATAGAAAAGGGCCGTAATTACAAAGGCTTCCTCCTTTCCTTTCTAGTGCAGAATTGTTCCGTCAGAGGAGCCTGACACCCTCTGCTCTGATGGGAGGAGAACACAGCTCTATTGCTTCACAGCATCTTAATCTAAAGAGTGACATATCTTCCTACCCACTAGACATGTGTATTCCTTGCAAAACAGCTAAGACCTTTACTATATTTTTCCTGAAAAGCTTGTAGATCCCCATGCAACTCTCTTCAAAAGACTACACTGTTATATACCTGGCTTTTCCTGAAAAAAAAAACAAAACAGAACAAACAAAAGCCAATACGACAAAACCCCCAAAACAAAACAAAAAAACCCAAACACATATGAGGTGCTTTGTAGCTAATTTAGTGCCTATGTTGATTTTTCTTGCCTACACTCTTTTTAAAGCCTATTAAAAATGCACAGTATACAATTTATACCAAATAATTACATAATGTGTGCATCTGTGTGTTTGGACATATGTATGAACACATAAAAACATACACACAGTATGAATGTAGTATATATAACCATATAAATAAATGTGATGTGTAATTACACTATATATTTTATCATTGCACCTTATATATACTTCAATATATATAAGAGTATTCAAACCTTGAAAAGTGCTGCAGCTCACTTTTGTCTATGTGCATCTTATTTTTGCCTGCCTCAAAAACACCTCCTGTTTTTGAGTGTTTTATTTTTTGCCCCACTTAATTTCAGTAAGACTTCTTGCATATGTAAGATCTTAAAACATAAGAGTCTCTGTTTCCAGATTCTGACTGAGACACTAGCTAAACAGTAACACCTTTACCTTGAACCACTCTCTTTTCTTTTAAAATTGGCAGGGAGCCCAGAAGTTTTCTTCATCAAAAGCATGTTCGCAATTTTTAGCCTACTTTCATGCTAATTTGTTCTTGTAATCATAAAATTAATCAAAATCTTTCCCATTGTTTAAAATTAAAGATAACATTTTTACAAAATCATTTTAGAACATTTTTAATTTAAATTAAGTTGACTGCTAATGACAGAAAAATAATTACAGTTAAAGTTATGTCCTTTAGGCAAATTGTGAGTAAATTAGCGGATGATGCAAAGCCCATTAAGGATCCTGTTGACTTCAGAGAGTTATGGATCATGTCTCAATAAAGAATCTTTACTAGAAAAAGACAGAGAGGAAAAGATTATCTTTAGACCTGTAAATTGAATCACAGTGCAATCTTCAGCCATAGTAATTATTAGATTTGAGCAAAATTTGTGAAAAAAAAATCAACATGCTTGATAGAAGAGAATTTTTTGACCTACATTTCTCTTTAAAATCATCTTGTCCTTGTGAATTTTGTAGTCTAAAACATGCTTTTTCAGAAATGCTTTTTTTTCACAGATAGTCTGTGTATAATCTCCTTCTTCCTTTCATATCCAAATTATTGCTTCCTGACTTTCTTTGTAAAATAAAAACGGAGCTGATCATGTAAATTCAGTTCTGGAAAATTCGAGAAACCATTGCCAGATGGTATAATGCTCCCAAATGGGGAGGAAGAAGAACCAAGTAAATTTGGAACAAGAATTCAAGATGTGAAAATGTAGCTGAAAGTTAAGGTACCTGAAGAAGCATTTTTTATTAGGATATGGAAAAGCCAAGGGGATATTGAAAATTGCTGATTCTTGTCCTATGCTAGCATGAACAGAGGAGACCAGACTCAGTGCATGGCAGTAGGGTAAGGTAACAAAAAGTAAGGCGTCACCAGGTGGTGCTCTTGTTCACCATGGTCCAAGTTCCCATTCCTTTGTGTGTGAGCATATGTTTAGTCTTGGGAAGACATGAAAAGCTGGTTTAGTTTGCAGTTATGCATGATGAAAGTTCCCATTTTGAATTGGTTTCTAATAAATTAAATCAGTTTCTACTTTTCGTTCCAGGAGTCACTCATGAGGTTTGAGGCTCAGGGTGGAAGAAAAAAAAGATTATTTGCAGAGTATATGACTACACTTGTTTTGGCAAGGTATACTATTTTCACTCCAGTTAAATGAGAAGAAAATGCTAAAAACGAAAGGTTTTGGTAGAAGGAATGAAGGGAGCCTGAGGTGTGTGTCTAGTTTTAGCAAACTGATGTGATTAAATATTTGCAAGGGCTGTTTCAATGCTCAGTCTTTTGAAGCACTGTAATTCAGCTATGAAAAAATATTAATGCCTTCCATATTGAATGTTCTTCAAGAAGCCTGAAGAATTATTCCATGCAAATTTTTCGTGGTTTACTTACTCATCAATCATACGACTTTTAACAGTATTCATCAGATATAGTCATGACTAGGAAGACCTTAGAAATGCAGTAGAAGAAATAAATATGATGGAAATTCTGTTTACTAAAATTGTGCTAATACAGAAGAGCAAGAATGTATATCCTGTGGTTATATATCAAATGACAGATAAATGGTAGGTCAAAATGCAATATGCAAGTTAAAAATTTCAGGATATTTTTTTTTTTATGATTTCATGTAAATGTATGAACTTTGAACATTTTGCGTGGTTCTAAATTTTCAGATATGATGTCATAAAAACTATAGAAAAGACTTGAATCTAAGAAAACTTCTGTCTCCAGTTTTAGATTTTTATTGTTAATTCTTCAGTGCTTCATTAACTCTTACTTTCATCCTGTAATAAGAGAATTTATAGTTCTTAGGAGCTCCACTTTTTTTCTCAAGATTTTCAGCAAACCAGGAACTCACTGAACTCTGTAGCATCTTTCACTCAAGGGATAGATGGGCAAATTCATGGAACAGAAATTAATTATTAAAATATTTTGCATTCAGCACATTGTCATCACATTGTCTCATTGTAAATATCGTATCAATTTATTAGTTTTGACAGGAAGTTTCCAATTTTCAATACATATGTCTTTTATTGCATACTTAGTGTGAGGAATGATTTTTTTTAATTAAAAATGAATATGTGTGTAATTTTCTTTTAGCAAAAAGTTAAGAGGTATACTGGACATAAAAATGGATTAGGTGGAAGTTATAATTAAACAGGTTTCTAAATTCTCAAGCATTGCTTCCAGTGATTTATTTGAAACTATTGCCACTGAAGAAAGTTACACAAAATGCCTGTAAAATTATATAGCTTCCACAGGATACCAGTGATGTGTATGTAAACTTTCTGTCTATAAGGCTATAAGATCTGGAAGTTAATGTTCCTGACCTTACAACACCATATTTTATTTGTGGAGAGCAGAATTGCAGAACTGAGGTAAGGTTGAACAGGTCCTCTGGAGACTGTCTTGTCCAACCCCTTCTGTTGTAATTAGATTCACCAAAAGCAAGCTGCACAAGGTCACATCCAGCAAGCTACTGAATATATCCAAGGGTAGAGATGGCACAATTCCTCTGGAAAACATGATGAAGTGTTCAACTGCTCTCATGATTTTTTCTCAGTTTAAATGGAATTTCCTCTATTTCAGTAGTGGCTCAGCATCCCTTGGCCTTTCTCCAGATACTACTGAGAAGAGTCTGGGTCCATATTCTCAACTTCTGCACTCATCAGGTATTTATATACATAGATAAGATGCCCTTGAATGTCTTCTCCAGGCTGAACAATGCAAAGTCTCTCAGCATCTTTCTGTGGAGAGTATCAGGGGAAATATTAATAATAGCCTTGCTCAGTTCAAGATGAGCAGTATCCCCTCATCCACAGAGCTAGTAATTTCACCATAGAAGGCTTCCAGGTTCTTGTGGCATGATTTGCCTTTTATAAATCCATTCTGAGTACTCCAAATCACCTTGTCCTTCATATGTTTGGAAAGGACTTAAAGGACAATTTGCTCCACTATCTTCCCAGGGGTCAAGGTGAGGCTAACTGGCTTGCAGTTACTTGGATCCTCCATCTCGCTGTTCTTAGATTTCACTCTTTTATTCTGAAGATAAATACATTAGCTACCTAATTCAGGAGGTTCATTTTAGCATATATATGTTATTATGATATGCAAATATCTTATAAAAATCAATATGTATATATATGCTACTTTAAGGCTTTTTTTTTTTTTGTAAAAGAGCAAGAGTTTAAAACACCTGTACTGAGTGGGTGTTGGGCTCATTAACTTTGCTTTACTTTGATTATCAGTGAGTTAAGAATCTTTGGGATGTGTTAATACTCAAACGTAACAAAATGCCAGTTAAATTTTAAAAGATAGATAGGTTTTTATGAAGGCAACACCTTTAGTAAGAAAACTTGAAGTTCAGGAACACTTTTTTTTCTGTTTGTTCTTGATCATTTTTGGAACTCGTGGTGTTGTTTCCAGCTGCTTTTTCAGTTGAGTTTGTTCATGATCTGAGGAATTCCAGAAAAATATCTTTGACTGTCAACTGTAAACAACTGTTCCTATGGCTTTAAACCTATGCAATGACAGAGTATATGTGGATAAGAGGGCTGTGAGTTGCAGTGTCTTCAATGGGAATATGTTTCCTAATGAAGTGCAACACATAAGGTTGATAGATTAGATTAAAAGTAAAAAATTTTTTGTAATTTCTTCATCCACACTAGGGAAAAAATCTCTTTATGTCCAGTAAAGATAGGAACAGTACTATGCATACTAGCCCTTTGTGGGTGATTTGATATCTATGATATTCAACCCAAGTAAAACTTCTCTTCCAATTCCTTTATCTCTAATGGTCATTTTTCTACTTGTCATAAAACCAACGTTTAAAAATATTATATATTTTCTCTTATTAAGTGCAAGCTATACAGTATCACTTTGTGGTTTACAGTAGTTGTACTGCCTTTATTGTGTTTGGAACAACTGTAACAGAACAAATAATATCTCATTTCCAGTCTTTTCCACTAATTTGTCTTCTATGTTAGGGAAAGTGGAATTTCTCTTTTATTTATTTTTTTTTTTTTCCTAAGGAAAAACAATACCTTTTCTCATAAGTCAGTCTTAAGTCCTTATTCCAAGTAACTGCAGAGCAAAGGCTATTCCATTTCAAAAGAACATCTGATCTTGGTTGCACATTGTAAAAAGTCCTAGAACCTTAAAAATATTTTTGAAAATATTGTCATTCCAGAGAATGACAGAAGTTAATGACATCACCTCCGTATTTTTAAAAAAGAGGCTACATAGGACTGGTCGCCCTCCTTGGTTTTTTTCATTTCATTTGTTCATTATCATCTTGAGACAAAGGTACCAACGTGTTTTGAAAAAAAGTCACTTTCCTTAAAAATGCAGTACTGCACAGGCATCAGAGAAGTGCCTTCAAACCAGGCAAGGAAAGTGAAAAATTTAGGATCAAAATGTAAAAACTTTACTTTTTTTTCCTCTCCTATTCACACTGAACTCAATGACATAACTTCCACTCAGCCTTTGTTATAGCCAGTGCATGAAGAGAAGGACATGCAAAAGTTTTTGCAAGGCTAAGCATATAGAAAAAGCTTAGGGACTAATAACCTGATTTTAGAAGACACTGAACACATAATTTTAGTGAAATAAAAGTCAGAATATGAAACTAATGTATTACAGTAAAATATCAAGAATGGAAAATTTCTCCTCTTTTTATGGGCTATGTGAAATGCTAGTGACAGCTGTGAATATACTTTACAGTTTAGTGACTGTTAAAAAATAAGATTCAAAGTTAAATAATTTAAAAAGAGAATAGGACAGGAAGCTTAAACTATAAAGCTATTTTATATTTATATGCTGATTTCTTCAATCACACCTTAAAGTAGAAGGAAGAAATTAACATTAAGAGAAATACAGTCCCTCAAGCAATGTGATGATTGGATAGTCTTACTAAAACTGATAACTTTACATGTTGTGGACTAAAGCTGAAAGAAATTTTAAAGAAAATTATTAAATAGATTTCAGAATAGGTAGACTAGAAAAGACTAGAAACAACAAGCTTGCTACACTTTGTGAACCCAAGCATTTCCAAACCCCAAAGATTTGTTTTGCAAAAAATCATAAAACTAATGGTTTCTTGTATATTCTGAACTCAGCTGAAGAATAAGCCAATATAGTGACATTTATTTTTATTTAGAAGTCTGCCATGACAACACCCATTATGTAACTAATTTAGTGTCTGATTACGACAATGTTGGAAGCCAAAGTATTTTTTTCCCCCTCTTTTGTCTTGATTATTTAAAAAACAAACACACAAACAAACAAACAAAAATACAGTTCAAAGTTCTGGTGAATATTACTACGAAGCATATACAGAGGTTTATGAAAGTTAACCTGCAGAGACAAGTTCATGCTTATTTGTGCAGTATTGCCTTGCTAGAGCAGTACTACTCATTGATTCCTGTACTAATTGCTGGCCACATTTGGATTCCAGAGCAGCTGTATCATGGCTATGATACCATGAAACTGTTTTACACTGAGATACAGTCTGTTGGCCTCTCTGCCCTTTCAGGCCTTCCATTTGATTTCTGTGTCTTCATGGTCAGAATCAAAGCTCAACCCATACAAATGTAAAAGGAACCAACAATACTGAGAAATTGGGAAAACACTGTAAACCTTGTCTTTCTTCAAAACTTAGGAAAAAAGCCAAAAATTACTTAATGCTTACAAGTCAGAATGACAGATTCCTAATACAGAAGCAAAAGAATACGAAGTAAGCAAATGAATTTTAATAATTTTTCAATCAATCTTCTTCCATTTTACAATTGTCTTTGAAATTATTTTATGTAATTCTCATTACTCATAGGAATTTAAACTCTTTCAGTAAGGGTAAAATAGGTTACGCAAAGAAGTAGGTCTTTCTCATTGGCCATATATAGGTTATATAGTGAAAAGTGCTCAGAGCTAAACACATCCCCCATGGTTGTAAGCAGAAGCTTACATTACTACTTTGAAGTTGAAAGTGTGTGTATCTAAAGCACCTCTGAATCTGCTTCATGCTTATAAGTTTAAGCCAGATACTCCCACATACCTTCAAAAAAACAAGTTGAACCTTCGATTCATCATGTAAAATTTAAAAAGGTAGATTTAAGACATAAGATGCACGTACAGTATGTGTAAAAGTTTATAATACATATTCTAAACTGCAAGCTCAGTCAAAACACTGAGGAAGAAAGGAGATTTGAAAATGCTGAAGATTCAAACTAGAGCCAAAACTATCTGTAATAATGAATGAATGAAGAACTTTGGTATTAAATATGTGACGCACTCTGTTGCATTTATAATTTAGTGTGGTTATGAGGATGAAAACTTACATTTTATTTTTTAGACAGGAGAGAGCATTTTTATGTTCTGTGTTAGAGCTCCTTTGGCATGAGCACAGCTTGTACTGAAATCTTACATACAGGGAATTATTTCAGCACTGAGTAGTGTATTCAAGGCATAAAATAAATGTTGCTAAACAGAAGAAGACATTGAGAAATTATTTTTTGAATTAATGGTAATATGAAAAGAAGGCAACAAAGTTCTCAGTTTTGATTACATCTGGTGCCTTTTTTATCTCTTAAAATTTGATTTTTAAGACAGAAGTGAAAACTTGTGTTTTGGATGGATGAATAAATCATCTTTTCCAAACCATGAACTTATAAACATTGCTATCAGGAAAGAATAAAAAGTTAATGCATCTGTGAAATACAATTACAACAATTCTATAAGAATATCGAGACTGTAATATTAAAGGTTTGATAACAAACTTGATACAGGTCGCAATTTTATCTTTTTTTTTTTGCAAAAGGTCCATCCATGCAGACTTTGAAAAGGAATTAAATATTAAGTACTTTTATTTCAGCTAGAGCTCCAAATTGAATTTGAAGAGTTGAAGCAGAAATAAAAGATCTAGGTTTGTTTATGCACATGACAGTTGTTTCATGCACAATTTTAAAGTAGCAAAGTTAAGCTGATGACAAAATGTTTCTGAAAATACCTTCTTTGTTTAAATCAACTGTATTCATTTTTAGAAGTCAGATAAGACCATTGTGATGACTGCATCAAACCTCATATCTGACAGAAAAGGTATAGGAGTATTCTGGTTTAAGTTTGGGAGTACACTATAAAAAGTTCTTCCTAGTCTATTTGAAGAGCCATCAGCAAAGAGTTTGTAAGCGTCTTTCATAATCTTTTGCAAGGTGTGTGACATTTCTTGTATGTATGAAGGAGTTATTCTCACCAAACTTTAATTTAGATGCTTATCTACAACTCCACAACTTTTGTGGTGGAGAGTGATAGGCTTTTTACCTAAGTCATTTACCTAAGATGAAAAAAGTGGTATTATAGAAATGTTCATAGCTGTCCACAGCCTGTAAAGAGTCAAGTCCACTATTCATGCTGTATGGTCTGCATATGACTGGAAGAAACATGAATACCATGTAACTTCTTTGACACCAATTTTGAACATTTGGAAGTTCTCTTATTTGCACTGAGCTTGATGGAAGTGTTTATCATCAGTATCTATTCTCTGGATAGGCACTGTAGTATTCACTATGATCAAATCAGTCACCCACCAGTTAAGAGTCTCTTTGAGAAGATAAATGAGCAATGTGCTCCTAAAGTGTCTTTCACTGTGAAGCATGTTTTCCAAATCCCAGTCACTCTTGTGGTTATTCCAAGAATTCACTTTCATGACTTTTCACAGTGGCTTTTTGTCCATGGCAATAAACTGAGCTATTTACCTGATTATATCCTCTAGTAAAAGTTTTATTTAATATAATTAAGGCAAGACTTAAGTGAAACCAGAATAAGAATATTGGTACTGCTGAAGTGATCCAGTGAAAATGCATTGAGATTTCATGAGATACAAGGAACTGTAGAAACACTCTGTCAGAGGCAGAGTATTTGCATTCTGCCTTAAAAATATCTGCTGTATGTTTCTTTAACTTTTACAGAAACTTCGGTAAAACAATCACAAAACTTATAAATTTTACAAAACTGTCAAATTCAAGATAATAAATAAAGGAATATCATGTGCACTGAGAAGCATAGTCCTTATTAATCCAACCCAAACTGGGAGGGACCTTACGTGTTGCGTGAAAGACTGAGCAAACCAGATAGTCTTTACTGAAGTCTTTATCTTAATCTGACAGACCCTGGAGTAAGGGCTTAGTAAAGACTGTTGTGCTTTTCACAGTGGTACTTACCTTTAGTAGAAAATGCAGAATGGAGTTAGTAGCAACTTCAGAACAGTTTACTGTTCTGAAATCTACTGTTACTTCTGTTCCTTTTAACAGGGCAGCCATCCTTGTTAAAGGATGTTTTAATGAGATGATACAGCATTTTATCACTGAAGTCCAAGTACAGTGATCACAGTAAGATTGTACCCAGTATTAAAGGAAAAGAATGGTGAAGAAGAATGCTATTTTATTAATAGAAAAATTTGTTAAACAAATCTGTTTGGGCATTGCATGGATAGAGGTGTGTGTTTGGAGTATTTAGCCATCTGTATATAGGACTAAAACAGAGAAGAAAAGGTTCTAACATTAAAGGTGCTAAAATTCTATTTGGCCTTATACAAATACACACAAAAATTGCTTGTTCCTGTTCCTATTGAAATTGATGACAAATGTCTTAAAAGCTTTCTGAGATGATGATTATGCCTAATATCTGCTCTAATGGAAATATGTTAACAGGACAGAAGCTTAGGTCAACTTCAGTGATGCAGCCTTGAGATGTAGAAATGTGTATCATATGTTTAAGTATATATATATTTATATTGAATATGAAATCAAAATCCTGTTTATCAGGGAAATGTTTATATATTTAAAGTAAAGAATTATGTAAATAATGGGTATTTTAAAGAACACACATATATTAGAATTACAAGAGGACACTCAGGCTATTAACAGTTAATGCATTTTCTCTCACTCCAAGACCAAAAACAAATGAAGTTTTGCCACATACTGTGTTTGTACCAAGTTCAACTTCTTCCCTTGATATTTTCTTGACTTTCTTATAGGCAACATGGAAGCTCCTGATAGGAGTGTGGCATTTCACAGTTTTTCCCCCTATCCTCTCATATTCTTTACTTTCTGTCATTCTGAGCAATTCTGTGAAGCTTTCATTTGAGCTTTTGGTTTCAGTGCTCAGTGACTCTTGTCTTCTAAGTTTTTCAAGATTTTCCTAAGTTAAATAGGTACTCCAATGCAATTGTTCATTTCCTAGCTTCTCTGCTTAAGGAATGCCAGGTTTTGAGGCAGATTTCATGCTTGGGAAGTTGTTTGTTATGATGGGCTGTTATTCAGAACTCTGTCTCCTGTGGAGATATTTTAGATCTAAATCTCCACAACTAATGCTCCTAAACACAAGTGAGATCCTAGCACATATTTGTGTTCTGGATGAGCTGTGTTTCTTGACTTTGAAGTAAACTGTTCTAAAAATCTCTTTTAAAATCTTGCCTTTAACCTGAGCCTGTTATTGTTAACTAGCTAAAATTTTAGCATGTAAGCATGAGATAATCTTAGAGATGCTCATCTAGATCAGCTCTAGTCTTTCCATGATTACACCTACAGGCAAGCTGTTTCCTGGCCTTGACAAAGAATTGTTTTCAAGAACCAGAGTAGGGAATTGTGAAGTTTTGATATATCCAGCGCTAACAATCCAGTCTCTCTTGCTATGCTTCCTCAGGCAGACTGTATTGAAACGAAACAGTTCAGTAACAACTGTTTTCTGAAGAAGTAGTGGTAGTAAGCTCAAGGCCATCCAGTGTAGTGTCAGAATTATTACCCATTGTACATCAATGTGCAACTCCATTCTGTATGTCAGGCCTCAAGATCTTTAACAGAAATGACATTCACACAATGCAGTTCTTTGCCTCTAGTGATGTGGCATCCCTCCACTTCACTTCATAGAGGAGAGTAGCTGTTCATATACAGCTGTCAGGCAACAACACAGTGAAGTAGTGACTGTTACTTGCTGGTGAAAATAGGCAGTTTATGCTTTGCAATAGCTTAAAGTTTCAGGTCTGAGAAGATAGCATTTTGTGCCTGTTTTATGGTGGATTTTCCTTGGATAAATGACTTTCCCAAAAAATGTGCATTTTCCAGCTTTTTAAATAAATGAAAGTGAGCCCTTTTTCTTTGGCCTGAGGAACACCTGCTCATAGATGTCAATTACTCTTTCTTTTTTTCTGCCTTCAAAAAATGAACTATCCTAAATTGAATAGCCATTTAAATGTAGTATTAATTAATATTTCATTGCTTTACACTGGAGAATGGATCAGGAAAAGGAGCTTTTTGTTCATTGACAGCTGGTTAAACAAAGCTAAGTGGAACCTTCTGACATTATCAATGGAAAGATCTGAAGGGAAAGCTCTTCTGTGCAATAGCCTCCTTCATGTATTTCTACAACTGTTCTGTTCCGGTTTGCTATAAAATAATACAGCTTGTGCTGGTTATCTTTTATCTTTAAGAATAAGCTGTAGTTACAGGGTGCATGAGTTATTTTTCATTGTTTTTAGAGCCAACTATAATTCACTTGCCTATGTTTGCATGATTTCTAAAACCTTTGTAGACTAAGCTGATCTTGCCTCATTCAACTGTTTGCCCACTGAGTAGATCAATCTTGTACTTCTTCATGAAGTCAATCCTAGTGAGTCATCATTTATTTCCATGAAAACCCAGTTACCACCACTAGCTACGGCAGCTCAGCCACAAATGTACCCGTGTCTTCGAGATGAAAAGCTGTTCTTAATTTTGTTCTGTATGTTGTTTTCCTTATGAAAAAAATCTCCTCAGTAATCTTCTGAATGCTCCATAGTATTCTAAATAAAAAGAACGTGCCTGAGGATGTGTTTTTCCTCAACTAGTCTATTCTTAGTAGGAGTGTTTCTACTTTCCCTTACACCTTAGCTTATGCCTAATCATTCAGGTACTGCAATCTTCTCTGATGGCAGGCACTTCCAAGAAGGCAGTTGAGATCAAGGGCCCAAGCTTAACTGAAGTTAGAACTCTCGTTTGTCATGCCATCTTACACACACACACACAATTAACACATTGCATTATGTAAAACAGCATTGTATACTTATTGTTGGTTTTATATTCTGAAAACCTACAGAGCATGGATATATTTTAAGCAATTAAATGTCTAATGCTTGTCTTATTCCTACTAATTAGAATAAACCAAATATAATATATAAAAAGCTATTTGTAAGGAAATAATTCTTGTAGAGTTTAAATGTGTCATTACATATGGTGGTGGAGGAATAAAACATGCAAACAAATACTTGCATTAGTAGAAACAAACAAAGAAATTACAGCAAATTAAAAAACATGTCTGATAATAAATCCCTTTATTATTCAATTTGAGTAAAAATTGACCTAATTATTTCTTGAGTTATGCTTTGAAGCTGACAAAAATAGTTTCTGATCAGGAAAACAGTCTTGTGCTGCCAGTAAAGTTGACAAATGTCACGGAATCTGATAAGTTCCACTGAAGTTTTATATTCTCGTCTAAGTGAAGATGGGGGAAAACACAGGGGAAAATAAACCCACACATTTTTGGCCATGAACTGCTTATACAGCTGGAATACTGTAGTTCTCCAAATTATTTTTGAATGGTTTTATAAATTTGAGTGTTCCTTTCAATACTTTTAATAATGTTTTGAGCATGAAATTTCCATTTTTTTTTCTTACATGTTATTTTTATCACTTACTTGGTAAACTTATATAAAAATTTCTTCAAGGAATTTAAATATTTGAGTACAAA
>JANHGN010016644.1:0-15264 GCA_024605025.1 Megaceryle maxima
CCCCTCTGGAGATATTCAAAACCCGCCTGGACGCGTTCCTGTGTGATCTGGTCTAGGTGATCCTGCTCTGGCAGGGGGGTTGGACGAGATGATCTTTCGAGGTCCCTTCCAGCCCTTGACATTCTGTAATTCTGTGATTCTGTGGTGAAACACTGGCCCAAGTTGCCCAGAGACATGGTAGATGTGCCATCTCTGGAAACGTTCCAGGTATGGTTGGCTGGGACTCTGAGCAAGCTGGTCTAGTTGCAGATGTCCTTGCTTAGTGCAGGGGGATTGGAATTAGATGGCTTCATAAGATACCTTCCAACCCAAACTGTTTATGATTCTATGAAAATGTATTTGACTGGATAGAAAGTGTGAAAAAAAGCCTTCAAATTTTTCAGCAGAGAGCCAGTGGAGAACTGGGAAACACCTGAATTCTTTTCATGGCTGTGGTTTCTTCTGATAAGTGCTAAAAGTGAAATAATGGACTATGTGAAAAGCTTCCTACTACACATAAGGGATTTAGCAAATGCTGGTAAATGGAACGGTGACTTCTTACCTTGAATTCTGGAAGAGGAATTGTAGGGCTGAGAACCTGAAGATCAAAAGGCAGCAATGCTTAGAATGATCATTTTAAAGGACCAAGAGAGAGGAATTTTCAGCTGCTATAGGAAGTCCCACATTATATTAAGGCTTGACACAAACATTTTACACCCTGAAAACAAACAGTATAGTAATACCAACCTATCAGTACAACTCAAGGACAAAAAATGTCCTTGTATATCAAGGACATACCATATAATTATTTATCACTGAGATGAAGAGCAGATGGATTGTAGGTCCCATCCCAGAGAGCTGGGTAAGCAGGAGCTGGCACTGAAAACCATGCAGTCAGGAGAATTGCAGAATGATAGCTGTACCCTACCCTGAGATCTGTGACAGAACTATGTTCTGGATGCAGATGACTGTCTTTGGGGGACATATATTTTAAAGAGAATAAAATCGTCTTTGATATATTCAAAGAATTGCCTACTAAAGTAAGTCTCGGGTACAAAAGTATTGAGATACAATACAGTTATTTCACAGTCTTTTGGATAGGTTTTTTTTGGTTACATTTAGGATTGGGTAGCATATCATACTTTTCTGATCTGAAAACTAAGTAAAGACTGCAGTAATATTTTTACTAAGAGTTTAGTTCACCTAGGGACTTACGAGTCCTAAATTGCATTACATTTATTGCAGTTATTATCACTGCCGCACTTAAAACCTCCTGCTTTGATCAGCTACACTCTGTATAAACATAATATATTATAAAGACAGTCCCATTCCTGAATAACATAGAATGCAATATGTCACAAGAAGCAACAAACGATGAAAACCTAAAATGAAAAGATGCTAAGCAGAAGCCACCCAGTCCACACTCTTGAGTGACTCATTGAAATCAGTCTACTAAGCAGAATAGTATCTTACTTATTCCAGCTTTTCTGCAGAAAAGGTTCTTTATTTGTGGAATATAATAGATTTGTTTAATAATATGCTTGCTCCATAAAGCTATTAGTATTTCAGTAGAAAGAGTAGTGTTCATCTTCAACAGAAATAAAACTTAAATATATGAGCTGCATTTGCTATAGGATATAGCTTCTTTGAAAACACACCAGCAGCTGGAACAGAAATGGTAAAACTCTGTACACCAGCTTAAAAGGTGTGCAGGTGAAGCTGCCCACAGAGATAAACTGCATGCAAGACAGATACAGATTGTATTTCCAATTTTTACTAGTCCTACCACATTCTCTTAATTTCAGTTAATTCATTTGTTCTAGTGTTTTATGTGTATTTCATATATTTATTTATCAGCTTGACTTACACTGCATTTTTGCATGGAAAGACTAATATGCTAACATTCCAAACTGCTGAGTTGCATTGATAAGGCCTAATTAAAACTCATGTGCTGAATTTTAATTTGATTAACTTGCAAATTTCTCATTTTCTGATCTACTGTTTATAACCTTTTTAATTTCAGTTCTGGAAAAGGTCAATTATGAATTTTTAAAAGCCAAGAGCATTTTAAGAATATGTAGAGAAAGACTTCAGCTGATTGAAAGTGACATAAACAAAAAAAAAATGTAATGACACTTAAACATGTGTCACACCCCATTAAATGCATAATGTGGTCTTCAGAACCCCTAAAGCCAAATAGTAGCTCAACTTGGAAATCATTATTGAAAGTGTCCATTTGATCTTAAAAAGTAATTATTGTAATTTTGTGGGGTTCTCATTTTTCTGGTTTTTGGAGGGGTGGGGAACTTTCTGCTTTGTTGATACTGTCGAGGCAGATTAATATCAACCTGTTTAGTGCCTTTTTGTGTATCTTCCAAGAGACAATTAGACCACTAAATATTATTGACAGGTACATTCATTACAATTCACTTCAAGTGCATTATCTTACATGTCATAGCTTATTTTAGTGTTGGGTTAAGCAGAAAACCTCTGTTTCTGGCAGTCAGTGAAACTGGGGGAGATACTGGCAATTCAGTCTGCCATTGCCCACAGATTTAATTCATTTTGTTCTTCCTGAAAGTTAGGATTTAACAGGAATTTTCTTAGATCTTCCTGTATAGACTGGTGAATATGCAAAGCATTTGACACTGTCCCACATGCCATCCTTGTCTCTAAACTGGAGAGACATGGATTTGACAGATGGGCCACTCACTGGGTAAGGAATTGGCTGTGTGGTTGTACTCAAAGAGTTGTTCTCAAAGGCTTGATATCCAAGTGCAGACCAGTGACAAATGGTCTTCCTCAGGATTTAGTACTGGGACCAATGCTGTTTAACAGCTTTGTCAGTGACATGGACAGTGGGATCAAGTGCACCCTCAGCAAGATTGCCAACAACACCAAGCTATGAGGGAATAAGTATCTAAGTTGGAGGGAAGGGTTGTCATCTAGAGGGATCTTGACAGGCTTGAGAAGTGGGCCCTTGTGAACCTCAGGGAAGTTCAACAAAGCCAAATGTTGTAAGGTCCTGCACCTGGGCTGGGACAATCCCAAGTACAAACACAGGCTGGGCAGAAAATGGATTGAGAGAAGCCAAGGACTTGGGGTGTTGGTTGATGAGAAACTCAACACGACCTGGCGACATGCATTTGTAGCCCAGAAGGCCAACCATATCCTAGGCTGCATCAAGAGAAGCATAGCCAGCAGGTTGAAGGAGGGGATTCTGCCCCTCTGCTCTGGTGAGACTTCCGCTGCAGTGATGCATCCAGCTCTGGAGTCCTCAGCACAGGAGGGATATGGAACAGTTGGAGTGGGTCCAGAGAAGGCCACAGAAATGATCCAAGGGCTGGAACACCTGTGCTATGAGGACAGGCTGAGAGAGTTGAGGTTGTTCATCCTGGAGAAGAGAAGAGAAGGAAGGCTCTGGGGAGAACTTATAGCTTTGAGCAACATAATCTAGTGGCAGATGTGGTACCTACTGTGGTAGGGGAATTGGAACTAGATGCTATTTAAGGTCCCTTCTAACCCAAACCATTCTATGATTCTATATCTTGGCATCACATATATAATATTTAAATTCTTGAAGGTATAAAATGAGCTGTAAATTCTGTGAATTTGATTTTGCCCATCTTAACAGAAATCTAGTGTTTCCTAGAATTTGCTTGGCCTCTTCAACTCCCAGAAAAAGAAACTAGAAGTTGTGCACGGTGTCCGAACCACTGGGGATGTATACAGTTTCCAGCCTCCTTTTTTCATGCCCAGTTTCTCCCATTTTCTCTCCAGGCTATCATGGCTCAGCTTCCCCAGGAGGAGAAAGCTAAGATTGCCGAGCAAGTAGAGATATTCCACCAGGAAAAAAGCAAACTGGATGCAGAGGTGGCCAAGTGGGATGACAGTGGTAATGACATCATTGTGTTGGCAAAGCAGATGTGCATGATTATGATGGAAATGACAGACTTTACTAGGTAAGGACAAAACAACCTGTGCCGAGGGCTTCTTCAGACATCCAAGATCTTTCCTTTTTGTTGCAGTTTATAGCTTATTGAGATGATGTGCGCTGTTTTGGGAAATGCAAAGCCAGGTAACACGCATCAAAAATAACAGAATAGGTTGCATGGTTCTTTTGTCATGACTACTCTGGATATTTCTCAAACTAGGGTTAATCACATGAAGTTTTTGTCTTATTTGAGAATCTTTTATACTTGCAGATCATGTTGAATTTCAGCTGCAAAGATAATCTGCGACCTTACAGATACTCAAGTGACATTTTGTTTAGTACCCATCTAAATGCATGTGCCTCTCTGAACTTTCAACATTTCAATGCAATTTGTGTCAATCAAAAATAATGGCAAAACTATTTATATCATTTTGAACACAGAACTTCTTTCCAAAAAAATCCCAAATTAAATGAAACTGTTTTGATCTAATACTTTACTGGAGCCTGCCAGTAGCGAATTTTTTTTTTTATTTTTTTTTTTTTTTTCTTTCATCTCTTTTTTTCTATTGATGTCTTCTTTTCTATTTGCAGACCATCAAAAGGCCATTCATTAATGATATAATACAAACAGAATTATTTTGTTTAAATATAGTCAAATTGTTAATCACACTAGGGAGAATACAAGATTCTTTGAATTGTAGATCACCATAATAAATTAAAGGTTTTTCAGTGTTTATTTTTAATGAGTTTAAGTGGTATTTATCAAAATGTGATTAGACAAAACTGGACAAAAATCTACATATTTTTCTTCAGAATTAAAATAAAACATCCATTCATTCGTCTCACTAAGATGCTCAAATGTATTTCTTAATTTCTACCTCATCACATGCCTTGTGTCTGGAGCCTTCAACCCATTTTGGAGGAGACAGTCTGCATTGAAAATATAGTGTTCCCACATACCAGATAGATAGTTACATAGGGAGGTATATAAATACCATTAATTTGCAAAAACCTTGATTGTTTGCACTTGCATGGTTAGTTAATTGGTATAGGCAACAGCAAATATTTTTATCCATTTTAAATTTAATTATGCATATAGAAAGTTTGCTTACTTTAATAGATTACTACTATACTTATTTTCAATTAATTATTCTCTCAGCTTATTTGTTTTTCTCTCAGTTTGTGCTTTTACAAGTATTCTTTCTGCAGTTAAGTCACCACTCCTGTATACCAAATGACAGCGTAGAACCTCCTGTAAAGGGTGATATTTTAGAAAAATCTTAATCACTTTTGTGTTTGCATTGTCTTTGGGTCTCTGATCTTCTGCCCCAAAACAGAGTGAAAATCTGTCGAAACAGTGCCATCATTTCATGGAAGGAACAAATGATGTTCTAAAGCAACAGCCCAGAATATGAACTTTTCTGCAACCTCACAGACAATCTCTGATTTAACATCAAATTGAAAGTTTCGTTATTACATTTTCTACCATCAAAAGAAAAGAACTGATACAAAAATGAGAGAAAAATACTGTCACATTTGAAGTAAATTAAAAAAAAATAGTCAAAGTGCACCTTGGTATACATCAGATTCAATAAAAAGTTGTTTAATATATTCCATTAAAATAGAACAAAGACTTTCATACCTTTTTGGTTAAGTGTAACCTCAGCAGCATTAAAATAGAATAATTTTTCAAATGTATGGGGTTTGTGACAGTCAGATCTGCTCTTGTAATTCATGTAGAAGCATACGAGGTCACTGTGAAGGATTTTTGTATCAGTTAAGCTCAACAAAAGTGGGATACTTGCATTTCAATATCTGTTTAAGGTGGAAATGAAAGTATGGGAAGAAGATAAAAATAGATACATGTTTCAGTATGTTATTCTTGATATCATAGATGAAAAAATGCAGAAAATACTATGCTGTGTTTAGAAAAAAATACCTCCAATTTTAGTTTAAAAAAAACCCTTAAGCTTGATCATATTATGATTTTCCATCAGTCTTGTCTGAAGCTATGTTTCTTCACATAGTATAAAAGCAGAAAAAGGGAATGTCATCTTGCTTCTAAGCCCTTCTCAGGAGCACTAGAAAATTTATTATTGCAGGATTGAAATTTTGAGTGAAGCAAAATCAGAAAAGTCTGCAGTGACTTTTTGGTAACTTTAATGACTAAAATCAGAGGTTTGTGCATCATGTTAAAAGCACAGTGAAAGATCATTCTAAATGATAATTATACATGTTTTAAGTGTAACATTTAAGTGTAACAAGGATTGTGCTTCATGTATTGTTTTCAGACAAAAATAATCTACTAAAAAAGGTTTTCTGAAATGTGATATCCTTATTCTAGACTTGACAGGCTTAACATTTAGCACTGGCTTGGGAATAACAGAATTTTGAGATAGTTGTGTATTCCAGAAAGAATGTTGGTATAACAAACATGTTCTGGTAAGTACAGCTCATGTGCTTGAAGGTGCTTTCAGACTAAATTGCTAGTGAGGCCTTTTGAAAGAGAGAAGTGTAGCAGACCAATTTCTTAATCACACTCTACTATAAAGTAGTTAAAAGGTAAAAAAAAAAAATAAATCATGCTATAATTTTAAAATCAAACGCTAAACAGCATTACTAAAACTGTTGTCTTTCATAATTTATTTAGATTGTGCATCATTATATTGTATTTAACAGAGGTAAAGGCCCCCTGAAGAATACATCAGATGTCATTAATGCGGCCAAGAAGATTGCAGAGGCAGGATCAAGGATGGATAAACTGGCACGGGCAGTAGCTGATCAGGTAACAACAAAAATGAGCAGAAATATAACATAATCTTTATCAATGAGTTGCTTTACTTGGCAGAAAATTGCCTGCTGAAAATCACTGCCTGGTTACTGATCTATCTACTGATTATAAGCTGTTACTTCCATACTGATCACTTTGGATTTTTCAGTGCAGGAAAGTCATAAATGTGTCTCTAAACCTCAGAAATGCCTGAATTGTTCCACAGCTTCACTTCTGGACTGGAGTGATTGTATTAGAATCAGACTGATATGTTTGCTGTCATGAAAGCAGCAGAGACTTGGATGGTCTGTTACCCTTGCCATATGCCCAGAAATCCTGATATACTTCTCATCTTTTTCTTCTAGCAGGCTTTCCTTGATAGGGCACTTTTCTTTCTTAGGATTCCCTGACTCCCTTTCTTCTTCTTATTCGGTATTGTGCTTTCACCTTATAGCACCCTGATCCATGTCTAGGGCCTGTGTCCTCAGTCCCAAATTCATGTCACAACTGGAAAGATTAACTTGCTACATTAAGCTCCTTTCTTTCAGATTGGATTGTCTATCCATCTGGAGAGCATGAGAAAATAATATATTAAAAGTCAAGAGCCAAATTTCAAAGCCAGGTTCTAAGTAGCTAATTTTAGAATTAGGCAAATTAAATTTGACTATTTTTTTTCCTGGTAAACTTCCTGTAGTTTCTTTCCTTTCATTCTCATCAGAAGCAATTTTACTGGAACTGGGAACTGCTAAGTTCCTTGTATCTAGTCTTTCTCTGCAAAATAAGTATTTGTTTTTCTTCTTATAGTAACCATGTAATAGTGTGTAACATCCTGCCAGGGAATACAGGCCAGAATGGCAAGAAACTTGAAGCTTCCCATTTTCCTATAACCTCAGAAATTTTGAGTTCAGGTTTTCTTCATTATCAGCAAGTTTTTTTCCTATAGTTAACCCATTCCAATCCTTCAAATGTAGCATCTGTTCATTTTAGCATAAGAAAGGAGAAATCCATCTGTCAGCTTATGAAATTCCTAGTCTACAATATTTTCAGAGGAGGAATATTTTAAAGAAAGAAACACAAAGGGAGTTGCTATGCTTAGATTGCATTGGCTTGAGTCGCATTTTAAATTTCAGAAGACTGTAACATGCACACTTTAATAATAAGCAGTAAAATCACTGTGAAACTGAAGTGTTTGTTTTAATGCTTGTGCTTTAATGGTATTTTACGTAACTTTGGAGACACTCATGCAATATAAACTTTTTATGGACAGTTGCATTTTTAATTACTGTTCCAATGAGAGAAATCTTACATTTTCATTTGCTCCAAGGTACTTGTATTTAAAACCTTGACAGCTCTCTAGAAGTATTGCTTTAAAGTTCATTTCTTTCAGTTCATAGACTTCAAGATTAGGATAAATATTTTTGTATTAAATTGTCACTGATAGGGAGAAGAGGACTCTTAAGAGATTTGTGCCTGAAAGTTGTGGCAACTGTCTGAGAAAGAGAGGCTTTATAGCATTGCCATAAGTATAGAGGAGATTAAACCTAACAGCAACAATGAACCTCCAGCTTTGTTTATTGTTAGTTTTAAGGGGAGAGAAAAGAGCAAAGTGACTGCTTTCAGGGTTATAGATGACAGTATATGCAACTACTTCACTGCAAGCGTATTCCTTCCCAGCATTAGCTGTTGGGGCTAGAGCAGACATCTCAAGTCAGACGCTGTGGTGGTGTTGACTTGTGTGTGTTTAATTCTATCGGTTTTTGTTGAAGTGCTCTGATAATATTTGACAAAAATTGAGCATAAACTGTATAAGATGCTAAAAAGATGTATTTGGGATCTTCGTTCCCCAAGCTATACATGCAAAGAACATTGTCAGTTAGACTTTGTTGGGTAGGTCCAAAGAGTTTTTATTGGAGATACGCTGTTAGCAATGGACTTTTTTAACAATGTTTCACCAGAGTGAATTACTGAGGTCTCTTCTCTCGAGGCAAGACTTTGAATATTAACTACAAAGAGTGTTATTATGCTGTTGATACTGGGGTGGAATGATGCAGTTTCTATTAAGCGTCCCAAAGATTATGAATAAATTATACTTGGACCTTTTCTAGTTATATTGATTATAAGGCTTTCATTGAGTCTACCACATTTAACCTAATGTAACACATTTGAGATGCACAGAATCCAAAATGGTACAGGACTGTAGATAGCCTTCCCTCTAGTATGAAGTTACCTCTTAGACATGCAGAGAGACCAGCTTATCTCACTATATTCTTCAGAAGAGCTGAAAAGCTGATGTCATCTGCTGAGACTCTGTAATATGTCACCTACACTTTAGTTCTCTGGCACAGATTACTATATTTATGCATTATTAATAAGCTTGCCAAATCTGTCAATACCAAACCCAAGCAGGCTCACCTCTGCCTCTCAGGTCCTTAGTGTGTCAGTAAGAAGACCTGCCTTCTGCCAAGTCTCAGAGCTGTGTCCTCTGAAGGTCTGCACGAATGCCACAGAAGATGACAGGATAGTAAAGAATTGGCATTAAATTGGATGTAATCAATCAGAACCGGGCTTATCTGGACTTTATCTGATCCATATTATATCTTAACCTGGAAACTCAGCAGGCAACCTGCAGTTGCAGGTCAGACTTGGTCTTTTCTCTGCTTAGTAGATTCTTCCGTTCTTTACAAACTGATACCATAAATGAATCTCTTTCACAAACTGTCGTTGACTCTTACTAGTGGTTGACAGGTTTCTTCTTTTTACAAAAAGACATAGCGCATGTTCTGTTTACAATTCATTTAAGCCTCAACTTAAATGAAAGGTACAATTTGAATTTTCACTTTTTGTCAAGTGTCTCGTGTGAAGACGAAGGGAAATGGATCCAGCTAATACACACAATCTTCTCTAATTACCTCTCAATAATTATATTTACTTGTTACATCTAATCAAAGATTTCTTTTGTCTGTAGTGCCCAGACTCAGCCTGCAAACAGGATCTGCTCGCCTACCTGCAGCGCATTGCCCTCTACTGCCACCAACTCAATATCTGCAGTAAAGTGAAGGCTGAAGTTCAGAACCTGGGAGGAGAACTTATTGTATCAGGGGTAAGCTGGTATTTGTATTTAGCTGGTATTTGTATTTAGCCATTTATGTTTCCCATGTAGCACTTGAAAGGGAGCGTTTTTGATGTCAATAATGTACAAAACAAAAGTTCAGTGATTAATAAGCAAGCTTTAAAAAATGTTATCACCATTATTCCAGACTTTACAATAACCTGAGTAGAGCAATTTGATTTTCCAATTACCCTTTGTTTATACTAACCTTGTAAAATCTTCATTATTCCAAAAGAAAAGTCATTTTATAGCCTAGAAAGTCATTGCCAAGATGTGAATATTATAATTATTTGGAGCTTTTGTATATTTGCTCATTATAAATATTCTTACCTTTGTTAGTACTGGTAATTTCCTTCCTCTGTGCAGAAGCCAGCTCTGTACGAAGTGCATATTGTTAAGATGGTGATGACTAATGGGATTTCATTTACCCAGGTTCCAATGCACACTAGGTTTAGCAAAAACTCTGGAAGGCCAGAAAATATTTTAAATTCTGATGCACGTGCTGTTTTCAAATACTATTGGCAAGCACAATGATTATATGCTCTAATTCCCATCTATTTCCCAATTATTTCAGTCAGTTCTTTTCAGTGAACACTACAAAATTTTTACACACAATCTTTTTTAGAAATAAAGACAGGAATGTACAGCAGCAGTGATATTATAAACAAAGAGTTTTCTACATTATGAACATATTTTTTTCTTTCCTTCTCCTAATGTTGGACTTTGTGCCTCTGGGATATTACTAGAACCAAGCAGTAGCAACTACTGCTATTATGATTTTCTTATTTTGTTCTTTTAACTAATCACCTAGTATTGGCTCCGTGACACCTTTGTGTTCTTCTAACTCAAATACAGACCATATGTAAGTAAATGTATAATATGTTTTACTCTCCTCCTGAGTGTGTTTTCAAAATTATGGTAATTTCTGAGACCCAAGATACTTGAAACAACGTTGTTTTCAAATGCTGTTTTGAAAAAGCACCCTTTCATTGTTTAAGCCCAATCAAGTACGAAAACTGTTAGGATAACTAACTTGTGCCCTTCATTTCATCCATAAGATTCCCCAGTGAAATCACTGGCCTTCCTCAAACATATCAGCAGTCAGAGCAAATGTTCTCAACTACATAATATTTTGATTTTTTGCAAAGCACTATAGAAGGTCTTAATCATTTGCCAGACTTTCTTGGATCAAACATTCTGAAGTCATATATGCAATTCTAAAAGGAGCTGCTTAAATGTTCCTGTGTCTGTCCTGCAATTGGTCTTCACTTCTTGACGTATGTACATATGTAATTTTAATACCTTGATCTTCCCACAGCAATGAAAAGATCCTCTTCCATTTTCCTGACATTAATGGAGTAATCTGTCCTTGTATCTCTGACAACTATGCTGCATAGTAACTGCTATGATCTTTTCTTACCTACTGCCATCTGGGTCCAACTTTTCATACCCATTGAGTTGTCATATTCATCTATCTACAACAATTACCCAAATCAGTGCTTCTACCAGCTTGGCTTTTGTGGTTGTGTGTGTTTCTTTTTCAAGTCTCTTTATTCAGTGTATGTGGATGCTGAATAAGCCATTGTGAATCTCTAGCATTTATTCGTTACTGGATCATCACCATCCGTTGTGAAATTTAAGTGGCCGAACTGCTTGACTTCATCATTTCCAGTCTGGCATTGTTAGCATCTGCTGCTTACCAGGTTTCATCTCCATTGTGTTTCTGTTTGAGTTGCAGAGAAAAGCAAAACTAGCTTCAACCACGGAAATTATTTGGGTCCATTCCAAAGACTTGATAGTACTGACATACAGAACTTTTTAAGATTGCCCAGCTCGCTGCTTCTGCTGGTGCTCTGAACAGGAGGTGATATAGAGAGTCGAACTCCTGTGCATCCCTTTCTGAGACCATTATCTTGTTATCGGTACAGTGCTTTCCTGATAGTGTTTTTCAAGCTGTTTATCTTCAAGGTGCTGGGTACTGTATGCTCCTTTGCTATCCAGAGATCTGGTATCCAAGTGCACATCTACATCTGCTTGTCTACTTGCTGCTTCTGCTTCCATCTTCTTCTTCATTTTCTCTTGGATAGCTGATTACAAATAAACAGTATTTTATTTATATTAAAATGAAATACCATTATTTGGCAACTTGCATACAGTACAATGTTAGAAGAACAATAGAAACCCAGAATTCAAACTTCCCAATCTATTACAACAGAAGTTTATGTGATTGCACTACATTTAAATGTTTTGATGTAAATATCAAGCACCAAGATGCTTATTACAGTATTGTAATTTACTACTGTGTTACAAAAAGCACAATGCGATTCAGAACTCTTATGGGGAGTACAATCTCTGCTTGAATTTCTACATTATTAAGAGTATTAATCAATATTTATAAATCAAATGAATGTATGCATATATATGTATGAACCTATGTGTGGGCATATGTATATTTCTGTAAAAAGGAAGAAGACATAAAACCAATTAAAACCTAAGAGACAGATGAATGCCACCCCACAGTTCTTATAGTTCTGTTAGAGAAAAATGTGTTGCAACAGCTTCAGAAATACTGCGTATGTAATATATAATGTGCTTTGTATCTTTTAGTGAAACTTCTATTTCTTTTTTCCCCCAAGATTCAGTAGTTCAGTATGGTTTATCTCTGAAAATAAGTATAAAGCTGATCTTGTTTGCTTTTTCCTCTATAGATTGATCTGATACTAGCATAGCATATGAAGGGGTTCTTTTTGGCATCATTGGCTTTGCTGCAAATAGGAAAACAGATCAAAAAGTAAGAAAATGTCACACTCCTGAAGTGTAAATTATTTCAGTAAAGGAAAGAACCCACTGTTGTTTTTCCCTTTCCTTTCTTCTGTTCCTTTTCCCCCAGCTCTTTTCCTCCTTTGATCTTTCCCATCAAATTCCCTGCATGCAGATAGCAAAATTATTTTCACCAGATAAGTAAGATTTGGCAACTGAGAGTTAGCATACATCATTAATATCAATGATGAAAGGCCAATTTATACTATCTTTTGACTTGGCCCTTTATATTGAGACCCTTAATTCCTGATTCCAACTGAATTTTGAAAAGTAAAATAAGGAAAAAATATGTTCTTCAGTGAGGACCCTTGTAAACTTGGAGAAGATTATAAGGAAGAAAGTAAACAAAACAGGTGAGGAGTAAGTTAGATTAAAGTGAAAAGGAAATAATATTAAACAAAGGAAAATATTTTAAAAATATTTCTAATCTGTGTAAATTATGTCCCTGTTCCTAATAAAGGTCTCTTTGACCTTGGTCCCTAAACAGATATATATTTCTGTAATTTTAAATTTAAATATTCAATTTCTAATTATCCTCTAAGAATAAACAACCTCCTTTAATAAAATCACAAACTAAAACCACTTTAAAATAATTTTTTTTCTCTCCTGCCTTAGTTTATTTAATGTAATGTATATTTGCTTCATAATCAGTTGCACTGTTGTATCAGAATGAATCCTCTGAGGTGCTGAGCGTATGCTACTCTCAGTGAAGTAAATACCATTTACATAGACTTAGTTCATGCTGATAGATAGCCTTTTTGTGATAGCTACTTTTCTTGAATAGAGTTGGTTTTAACCATGATATTTGTTCCTTGGATAAAAATTCAGAATTCTTCTAATTCTAGGGCTACTTTATATTCTCAGTATTCCTATCTGATTCTTGTTAGCTAGAACATTGCAATAAAACAGAACTATATATTAATTTCTTTCCCTAGGATAAATATCCACTTGGTATGTTACCACTTCTTTAAAGCTGATCATCTTGCTCACCTACTCTCCATTTAGGCTACAAGCTTTTTTTTTTTTTTATTTCTTGTTTATGTTAGAAGCTTTGCTACAGTTTTTCCTGCAGGATTATATTGAACAGAATCTAAGAAAATCCCTTATCCAAGGCAGCCCCCTATCGTGTTCAGGTTTGATTTAAAACTCTATAGATATAATCAGCTGCATTATTAGAAAATTTGCCCAAAGAGTCTTAAACTTCTGTGCAGATAGATATGCAGTGTCATACAGAGTAACAGCCATGTACCTTTGAACACTGTCCAAAAAATATTGAATCAATAGCCAAAGCACACTCCAAACATGTACTCTAGCTGGGTCCAATTTCCAATTATTTTCAGAGGTCCATTTATCTTAGCATAATAGGCTCAGCTACCATTCTAATAGACGGATTCTTATAACATTTTGAAGATACAAGACAGTTTAGTTAAGATTGTGAATTTATCTAGGAGAGAATTTAAGTGAGGACTTCAGGGGAAAAAGGAAGCTAAAAGGGCTGGAAACACCTTGTTAACTCTGGATATGACCCCATAACATCTGGACTGGGATGTTGGATACAAAGAAATTTTAACAGATATGGGATATATTGCAAAAGAGCTGCATGTTTATTTTTCATCACAACTGAAAAGAGTTCTCATCAGAAAAGAATGAGCCTCATTATTTATCACAGACTAACAGTGTGCATCTAGCAGTTATTTCATGTGAGCTGGCAAAGAGTTTCCCTGTCAGTTCTGCCTATGGATCTTACATCTAGTAAAACAAAATGTTTTAAAGGTGCTACTTTTCTTTCTTTTAAGGCTGAATCACCCTAAACAACCTCGTGCTGTAAAAGCAGGCTGGTATGCATATAGGCAGTGAGGTATCAAGTTGCTACTTACTAATTCTATAGACTATTAAAGAAAAGTCAGGTAATTTGAAGTTCACTTGCTATTAAAAGCGAGTAAGGCTGCCTTTCATTAAATTTGGATTAAGAGCTGCCTCTGCATAAGCAGTTACTTAAGAGCCACCGGTGTGGTATTTCATTTCCCTGCATCAGAAAGTCTTTCTGGAGTTTTTCCTTTGTTTGTTTTCAAGTAGGCAATCAGAGAGAACCTTTGCATTTAAAATGCTTGAGTATGGAGAAAATGTTGATTTGGAGTTTGGTAAATAATCTAAATCCTCCTGAAGCAGGCAAGAATTTAGCATTATGTAAAGAAAGTTTGCTGAAAGGAGAATTGTCATATTGACAAAACTGTTGAGTTCCTTCAAGATGCTCAGGAGTGCAAAAAGGTTACCCCTGTTACTTGGCTAGCAACAAAACAAGTTCTACTATTAATGGTAATTTTAATATCTACTATTAGGAAGCTTTATTATTCACAGAAGCAGTCTGACAAAGCAGGTTTTGTAAATATTCCTGGGCTGGGCTCCTTGGACTGGCAAGCTGATGGTGTTTTCAGTAGAAAACACCTAAGCTAAGATCTAGATGCGCTTGATTAATAGATCATGGCATGACTAGGGTTTGAGTTATGGTAATATATGGCAAGTGGATATAACACAAGTAAATATACTTCAGTTGGTAAAGAGAAGTGAAAGATGGACCCAGGGACCCTATGGATAATTACTATGTTAAGAATAAAATTTTACTTTTGTGATTTTTTTTTTTAAGCTTCTTTT
>JANHGN010016644.1:15395-41939 GCA_024605025.1 Megaceryle maxima
AATTTTACTTTTGTTATTTTTTTTTTTAAGCTTCTTTTCATGTTTACCCACTGTTTCACACAAAAGATTGTAGTAAGAATTTAGAATTGTCAAAAAGGGAGTTTGCAAATATGAATGGTGTGTTGTATGTACCAATGCTGTGAAGATAATGTAAAGTGGGACTAATGGAAAGATATTTGTTTAGGTTGGTGGGAAAGAGTTCTGTCTTGAGACTGAAAGTGGGTAAAGGGAAAGACTTTTGAAATAATCAGTAAGTAAGCCAAAGAACTTGAAATATGAGTTATGGAAACATCAGGGGAAGAAAAAGCCAAACCAAAAGCAAGATAGGAATATAAAATTAAAGAATTTCATGGTGGGAAAGGACTGAGATAAAGTCAGGACCATAAAGTTGGTTGAACTGAACATTAATCTCTACTCTCCTATTAGAACAAGCAAGGAGAGAAAATAAAAACTTAGGTTCTTTCTTTCAGCTCTGAAGTTACCACTGTAGAAAGACAGCTTCCAGGACAGGACAGCTGGGAATAGGTGAGGAAAGTGGGAGACCTGGATTTGTGTTGTATGTTCAACTAGATCGTGTTATCTTTTTGGAATAAATCAAAGAAATGAAAAATACAGGGAGATGTTTCAGCTTTGTCTATTGGGATGGAGATATATATTTAAGTAACCTTTGCAGATGTGTTTGAATATATTCAGACATATTGATATATGAGAGGGTGAAATAAAGCCATAGTAAGTGTACTATGTTCCAAAATACATGGCTGTATGAATCATGTGATACTTATAAATATGCAGGTTTTGGTAAACCTTTGTTTGGAACAAGTTGTCTGAGCTTTTCTATTTGTGCCTAATATAGGAGTCTTCAACTCCTTCTGGCATAGGCTGTATCCCTTGATACACTGTCCAAGTAAGGCACTAGCTGATGATTTGGTACCATAAAAAACTTATCATCCTGACACTGAGTCGATTTACTACTCCTAAAGGATAAAGGCATCAGTGAGTTATGCAGGTTAATCAAAATGAGTGCTAATAAAATCCCTCATGGTCATATATTCATTATATATGATGTATTTTATGGAAACAGTGTCTTAGGGCTTTCTGAAAGTTAAACCAGTGAAGAATTTCTATTTATCTTATGAAACAGCTCAAAGATTAATAGAAAAAGAAGGGCATAGATGTAACTATATGGTTCTAAAGCCATTTACGATACCTCTTCCAAATATGTAACAATAATAAAGATTTATTTCATGAGATGAAGCTTACCTATTGCTTCCTAGTAAAGGGGAATTGGCACATCAGAAGTCCAGAGAGTTTATACAGTTGGCACCTTTGGAAGGATTCAAGCCCCAGGTAGACAGTGCAGCAGCTGACTGGATCTAATGTTGGTAATCAGCTCATTTCAAGTCAAAAGTTGTACAAGAGACAACCAGAGGTCTCTTTCCAGTGACATTTCTACAGTGTTTTGTTTCAGCTAATTGAAAGATCCCATAGGATCTTATTTTGATATCTGTGAGTTCGCATTGTTTTGCCTCTCTAACTGTTGCTGGATTGCACAATAGCACATATCTTGAGCATTGTGTACCTGGGGGATCATGTGATCCGCATAAAGAATAGTACAGAAGAGTTGGGAAAGGTTGATTTATTGTTTTTTGTTATCATTTTGGTTATTTCTTAAAAGCAGCTGAGTGAAGGTGAATTGGTAGTGGGCAGAGTTTACATCATGTAAGGAAAAGCAGACGAATGAAGCTTAAGACATAACTGAAAAAATCAACCAGAAAATATTTTTTATTAAATAATATCATGTCTTTTGAAGCTATAATGTTTTTATATAAGGCTATTTTCAGGATTAAGAAAATATCTCATTGTATATAAATGCACATGTAAACACACATACACATAAATATGAAACAACATATCCTGCATAAATGGAAAGATGTTAGCTAGAATTTCATTTGCAAAGCAAAATCACACTGCACTTGTCTTCATCAGAGCATATTCCTGGAGACAAGAAGCATGCATACCATCTATACATCTACATTTAGTCAGTTAAAATTTAGACACATCAGACTTTTATCCTTATTAAGAAACAATTTGGCTACAGGGAACATGCTCTTGTGCTTTGTCAGGTAACAAATATTCATGAATTTCTAAAGATTACATTGAAATTTCTCATTAGAAGAGTTTGCTGCAAAGAAGGGCATTTCTGATACCAGGTAATGTTAAGCCACTTAATTCCATGAGAATAAAACAAACTGTTATGGATTCAAGACAGAGGCTTGAAACAAATACAATCATAGAAAAAGATTAGAGAATTGAAGAAAATACTGATATATATGCTTCATTACATACTGCATTTGTTTTAAAAATAGTAAAAAAAAGCTTGCCTGCTATAGCATTTATGGCTTCAGTTCAGCTTGTTTTCCTATTCCAGGCCATGCTGGGAAGAAAATGGAACTATTATGGCTTTCTGATACTCAAACTCCAGCTCTGTAATAATTAGCAAGGCCTAGAGACTATTCTAACATACCTAATAGTCCTTTAGGACTATTCCTATAAGAATTACTATAAAAGAAGAGAGGACTTCAATGCTACCTCTTGTTCAGTTATTTTCCTGTTTTACTGCCTTTAAAGGAGGTGGTTTGGGACCAGAGCTTACTGTTTTATGTTAAATAAGAATTCCTTTCCCCCGGGGCATTCTCAGTTGGCCTCCATAATGCACAGCATAGATTTTCTAAGAGGTACATCCTGAGGCTTTAAATAAAAATTAGGTTTGTTTATTACACATAGAATTATGGAGAACTGAATTTGTATAATGACAGATGTAACACGCAATAGGAGATTCTGGACTGTGCTTCTTATGCAGAAGTACATCTTTTAGCTCTTGCCATTATTTAACTTCTGTATTTGGATAGTGTGAGACTTAAGCTCACTTCTAAAAGTACTGTCAGAGGATGCTTTTGCATGTATTAACAGAATAACAACTTCAATGCAGGCTCATCAGTTTCTTTGACTTTATAGCCCTTGACAACCTGAGCTGCAGATGAGTAACAGAGAAACACTCACAGACAAGAAGACATACCTTCAAGGGAAAACATGAACAGGTTTTCCAGCATGACCAGAATCGATTGGAAATATTGAACAAAACAGTTTACAACAAAGTATTTAATAAAATTCACAATAGGAATATATTTCCATTAAATGGAGGAATTTATAATAGCTCTTAGGAAGATATCAAACTGGGTGAGGAAGGTTAAAAGTTGCCTTATGTCTTTAACCTCTGAAATATTTTCCTCCACACTTAGAACATATTATTATTACTATTATTATTTATGAATCAGATAGCAGCAAAGGAAAAGTATGTATCTTCTCACATCACATCATTAATCTCAAATAAGTGATAAGCAGCTGCATCAACAAAAAGGGTTTGTTTTGTATAATGTATTCAAGATACTGATATGGAGTGAAAGTAAAAAACTATCCAGTATTAGAAAAATCAATCCTAACCTCTTACTGTTAAATATGCTCAAATGCTTTTTTTCAACATAAGTTTTTTCTAATTCTGGCTAATACATCATCAAAATACCTTGTTAGTTGGTAGGTAATATTATTGCTAGAAAATGAGACAAAGCATACAAGTGATTTGTCCTAAATCTCATCAAAGACCACATTAGAACTCTATAAAACTGGATTAAAGCATCAATATCCAATCCAAAAGACTGCAGAAACACTTTCATCCACTTTTATACTTGCAACTAGATTCAGCGTTTTCGTTGTCAAAAAATTAGAAAAGATACAACTTTACTCAGTCTCAGGTGGAATGTTACATATTTCATCATTCCTTAGCTATGACAACTAGGGAACAAAAAAATTTTTTCCATTCATCCATCAAGCTGATCCACTACAGCAACAGGACACCTTTGGGTCAGAGGCATGTCTCCGTTATGGTCTCAAACTTTTGTGGTATCTGTCAGCTTGGCATTTTTACATGGCCTTTTCAAGCTGTTGATTCAACTCCTAAAAATATATCCATTTTTACCTTCTGTAGGTATAGCAATAGTGCATATAAAGTTTCTAAGTGGCTGATATTCCTCAGCTTTTCAGTCTTTCTATACTAAAACTTTATAGCCAGCAGCCACTGGTATCTAAGTGGTGCCTGCAACATTTCCAATCATCAGTCCATCTTTTTAAGCCAGAAAGCAAGCACTTGCTGTTTTTTTGAACAGATCTTTGATGTTAAACGTGGACCCTTTTTATAACTTGATTTCTAGTGCCTGGGTGCAAGTGATTAAATCAATGACCTGATCTGTACTCGCACAGTTTCCTTATGCTGTTCATTTACTGTCTCTGCATTTACTTGCATTCATTTAATTAATCTTCGCTGTACTCCTTGGAACACTTGAAAGATTTCTCTCCTTTCTTGAATGTATATACATATTTAAATAGTTTCCAGTTAGGTATATTCTTTCTCTGCTGTTGTTTACTGTTTAGGTGAGTAATGTGTTCTAGTGTATGTTCACAGATCAGTCTTATATTTTTTGATCTTCCTTTAATTTTCTCTTCCTCAACTACAGATATCATACTAAGGAGGTCAAAATAAGTTTTCAGAGCAGTCCTAGCCCAAAATAACATCTGGTGTATTATCTGCTACCTAATCTATCAAACTGTCTATATCACATTATCAGGAAGTAATCTACCACATTTTGCATCTTGTGTTGTTACTGGAGAGTATTCTTGGCCGTATTCAGTCTTCTGGAATTTAATTGTGCTACTTTCATAGTCTTCTATTTGAATAAAAGACAAATAATTTCTTTTTAGGAGATACTAGAATTGCTACTACAACTATAATTATTATCTTATTTAAGGATATATCCTCTCAAGATGCTTCTCTTTATCAGAATGAGCAAGCTTTCTTTGGCTTCATAAGGTCTGGTGCTCACAGGACTTCAAAATATATTCCTACTTTATTTGGCAAAAACAACTGTGGTGCAATAGTCAAGCCATAGGTTACCTAAATTATGAATTAACTGAATTCTACCTGGTACATTTTACCATAAAAGCCTTAAAAATTTTATTTTTCCTTTCTCTTTGTAGACTAGTAGACATACATGTTAATGAGGTTAGATGCAATACAAGGAACCAGAGTTGTTTTACCTCCTCTCTATCTTCCTAACATACAAGTAGCTTGAAATCAAGATGATGTAATGAGAAATGAGACAGATGTGTTTAATTCAATTATGAACTGAAATTCACAGCACTATCATCACTCTGTATTACTCAGATGCAGCCTAGTTTTGCATTGTGTTCCTGAAGTTATATATCATCTCTAACAGTCACAATAGCTCTTCATTTAGTCAGTGAACTAGCTGATTTTGTTGAGTTTTTTTAATTCACAAATATACTGGTTTAAAATACCATCTGCAGATATTGCAGGATTAGATTATGATAAAAGTTTTGAAGGTTAAGAAGAAAAACACTTTACTTCTGTTGTTAGGTGAAGTGACTGGTACTAGACATTAGTCACACTCTTTCTTTTTTTCTATAGGAGAGAAACACAGAGCAGGGAATACACATTAATCATTCCTAAGACTGAAAAAATAATCATGATTAGATTACAATTTACATGGTCCTTGTAGCCACAAAAAGCCTAAGGGAAAACGTCAATATTAACTCTGTGTGCTTATAACACATACTCTTAAAAGAGACTTAAGGAGCATTCATTTTTCCTCCAGAAGGCAGGATCTTATGCTAGCACTCTTTACTGGCACTGAATAGTTCCCCATTTTCTGAGCAGTTTTATTCAATGGAGCTAGTTTAGCAGCATATACTATTTTTTTCAAATGTAGTATCCAGCTAGGTTATTAAGAAAATCCCAGTGGATAATATAAGCAATTATGTTTACTCTCAAACCTGCTTTTCCAGAATTTGGATGATAAAAATTCAATTTACAATAAATTAGAATAAATACCCCATTTTAAGCCCTCCATTTTCAGCTCTTGGGAAGTATTTTTGAAAAAAGTGTGCTTCAGCCTGTAATGTTGTCATTGTTTAAAAATGCACGTTTTTTAAAAGCATCACCTCTTTGCAATTTTTGTTGGTATTTTCTGGAACTTTGAAGTGTGCTCTGTAAATAAATGTATGCCCAGAATTTTTATACTTCCCTCACTTGTTCTTTCAGCACAGTTTGTCCATTCTCATTTTCAGTGGGAAAAAAGCATAATTCTTTCCTGACCTCCTTCATATAGTGGTGTAGGTGGTCTACCTTCTGGCTTACTCTTCAAGGGTTAGCCCAGGGGGTTGGATTGTGTAACATTTAATCAGCACTGGTGGACACAAGTGTAGTTCCAGTTGTAGCCACTGGAACTTCAGCCGCTTGCATCAGTATTTGTGGCTTTGTGCAGTTCTATTGTTCAAAAGCATTTGCAAAATAATTCTACTTGGAAGTCTTTTGACCAAATTCACACCTGACTTGATGTCAATCAGCTTTTAAAAGGGATAGAAATTTCTGTCCTCTCTGGTTTTCATCAAAAGCTACCAAAATTTATCCTTTCCCAATCATCAAACTCTCTAGGGTTTGCATGCTTAACCTGTGCTATGGAAGAAAGTGAGAGGAACCACCAGACAGTGGGGTTACTCATCGTGGAAGGGTCCCTGTTTCCTTGACCAAGCATAGCTCCTTCAGCACACGTTTCCCTCTCTCCTCACCACTACGCTACGGCACAATATTTCTCTTGCTCTCTCTCTCACTATCTCTTTTCTGTATCTCTCGGAAATCAGACTGGAGTTCAGAGCACTTTCACTACCTTTTATGAGGTAGAGTGTGATGTCATAGATGGGGGCAGGGCTAGTCAACTTTCTACCCACCCACCCACCTGTGCTGAGGGAGCTACGCTTGAGACCGGAAGCAGTGACTCCTCGACGGTGAGTAACCTCCTGTCTCATCTATATCTTGAACACTTTCTCTGGATCTGGGGGTGGAGGGAAAAGACATGAAAATGGGGGATTTTTTTTTGTTATCTTTTTTTAATTAACCGTAGTGTTCACAGAATGAATTGCATGTGTTGTCTTAGTCACCTGAGGAAAATAATTTCCTTCCTGTTCTAAAGTCCTAGAGTTAACGTCATCAATAAAGCAATGATCATGTTTCTTTTCAGAGGTGGTCCATTTACAGGTGGTTTAACTGTTCCTTCAACATTTATCTTGCATTGTGAAAAGGCGAACTCTGGTCCCCTTGAACTCAAATGCTAAACTTCCATTAATTTAATTATAGTAGTGCTGGGCCATCATTTTTCTAAAGTACTTTCTGATTAAACATAGGTGGTATTATTTCTACATTTATCATTGTTATCTGTGGATAATGCCTGTTTATACAGGCATTTTTTTCTATATTCTCTGTTAATGTTTTTCTTTGCTTTATCTAGAATGTTATGAAGCTATGTATTGACAACAGGCCAATTATAAAACCTATTTCATAGATAAAATAAAAATCAAAAGTAAATTGTGCAATACATAAAATTAAGCAGGTAACTAAATCCCAGAATATATAACTGAGATTTAATCTTTGAAATTATGAATCAAATGCTTGATTTTTTCTGTGATAAGAACTTGAGATGGACAGGGATATTGCTAACTGAATTTCTTGGTGTTTCTCTTGTGTCACTACCTAAAGATTACTGTTTTACTTTAAAGCACTGTGTCATTACCATTTTCCTTTGGCCCCAGGTATTACTGCTCAACTATTTTAATATCCCTCAGCATTTTAAAAAAAGACATGATGGACTATGAAGATCTTCCCTTCTTGTTCTGCCTCTTGGGTATCTATTAAAGCTGTCAAGATGTCAGAGCTCTCATAGTAAAGGGCAGAAGAAGGATCATATGAAGATTTTGGCCCCCAGGGATCCTGCATATATTGCTATTCTTGTTCATTTAAAGCTCTTTACCAGCTCCATGTGGGGTCTTGTCATATCTCAGTGAAAGACACTAAAAGGCAGCAATGCATACTCTATAAATCAATGCCAAACAGAGTGTGATCACAGCCTTTTCAGCAGAGGTGGTCCACAGTCTGATTGATGAAGTACTTCTATTTTCAGATGACTAGGTGGCCTTGAGGAATTGGGTATAGGATGCAGACCATTCCATCTTCTGGTCAGTGTCATTTATTGGAGATTGGTCAGTAGTGATGGATAGATATTCCTCACTGATAACTCATTGATCCTCTTTGTATTAATTAATAGGAGATCTAAATGAGATTGTGGAAGGATGAAAGTCCTGTTTACAAAGCTACCAAAACTTTCACTGGTGATGTTTCCCTTCCTGTCAGAGAGAAAACTAAGGACAAATAATATAAAAATTGTTTCCCTGACAGGTGGTAGCTTTTCTAGCGTTGAATAATGTGTGCAAGTTTTATTACTAGTGTTTATTGCTTTAGTGAACCAAACATTGAAGTTTCAAAACTTCTTCTGCAAAGCCAAGAACTTGTGTAGCAAATTTAGCTACCCTAGCAAACTTTGGTCTTTTCAATAGGAAAGGAAAAGCAGGTTAATAACTCTCTGATGTTTCACTGGGAAAACTTTATAGCAGTTGCTGCTGTTAAAGATGACTTGAGGTTGTTCTCTTCAGAGGTAAATGCTTTGAGGTAAAATTTAATTTAGATCCTAAGCACATCCTTTGATGAGTTTACAAAACTGTGTTTGCATGTAATTCTTCTTGCATAATGCAGGAGACATTTAATTTTTGCACAGAATTGGTAAAATGTAATGACCAACTGTACGGGGCCCCTAATCTCACTTCAGTTATGTGAACGCATTTTGGTGGCATAGAAGCAAGCTCTTTTTAAAAGTGAAGTAATTGACAACAGGAAATCAGAATTGGCATAATTCCGTAATTATGGTGAATTAGAGATAGTGATCAGCACTGAGGGGATATTGTGGAACAGATATGTCAGTGGATTACTTTAAATCCAGAGAAAATTTCTCTCTAAATTTATCTTGTAAAATGAACAAATTAGCAACTGGCTGACTTATGTATAGAGGAGAATTTGTTGAGGGAATGATATTCAAAATGACATAAACTGTTGTGATAATTAACCTGGAAACTGTATGTGAAAAATCAATTTTTTGTCCATGCAACTCCAGGTTGCAAGCTTGCTTGAGTAGCTTGACAGTGGGACAATAAATAGACTAATTTTACATTCACTGAGCTAATTCCCCTGTTAAATTATTTTACTGGCAGCTATAATTAAAAACAAAAATAAATTTAAAACATTTAAAGTGCACAGATTCCCCTATTTTACAGCTTTAGCCTAAGTATCTGTTCAGACAATTGCGATGTTTTGCCTGTAAGTTATTTACAGGTATATAAATTCAAGTAAAATATAGTAAGGTCTAGATTTCAGCTGTTTTTATTTAGTGTGCAATATGAAAACTTTTAAAGCAAATATCTGAGTAACTTCCTCCAATATATGCTAGTTTAAATGAGTTATATCTTCATAAGAATTTGGCAAACTGAAAGTTGCTTTACTATAAGGCATGCTTGAAAATTGTGTTGTTTTACATTTGGAAGCACACTGTATTACTGACTCAAAGCCAAACCCGTAACTAGTATATTTATACCTATACATTTAGGGAGGTTAACATTTAAATTACAGATTTGTTTCTCAGTCATACTGTCAAGGGGTGAGCAATACTTTAATGATGTGAGATCATATATAGGAACCAAACATTTTTTCAGTATGATTAAGATGGCTATGTAAAATTCCCAAATTTTCTGTATTTGCCAGGGTGATTTATCTTACAAGTTGAATTAAAACTTTGTGGGTTGGTTCTTACCTTCTTTTTCTATATGAGAAGTGAGGGAGAGCTGTGAAATGCACCATCTGTTCACAAACTGTGTCAGCTGGCGGATAGATGCTTATCACCTTGCCCTCTCTTACTGCTGTTTTAGGCTGGTATAACACCATTGACTCAAAATGAATTACTTTTAATTTAATCTTGTTTAAGCAAAATAAGTCACAATGATAGGGCACAGCATTCTAGAGGACTCTTCATGTTGATTTAAATTGCAGTCCTTTTAAACTTTGACCTCAGCTCATTTGAGTTGTCAACAAAAATGTTTTTGCACTTGGACTGAGTATAAAGGTTGGAGAAAATTAGGACTGCCTTAACACGCCGGATTTTCTGTTTCTGGGACAGTTGCATCTCAAAGACATTAAATGTTATTCTGTTCAATCATAATCCTTTGGATTTTCATCAGTCCCATCTGAAAGTCTCAAAGCAAACCTGATGGTATACCCTTGTAAAAATGAAAACAGTAAAAGATACTGTCATTATTTCCTTCCTGCAAACGAGAATACTGAGCGACACTCAAAGAAGAAAAGATCTGTAGAATCATGATGAGATTTAAACAGTATGTCCTCCTTCAAGACTCATAATTTTCAAGACCAGCAGTTCTCTGTCTTCCATTCTGTATTCCAGTTTCCACTCTGAATGGACAAATAAAGATAAAATAAAACAACAACAACAACAACAAAATAAAAGCAAACAAACAAAACCCCAACAAAACAAAAAACCAAACCCAAACAATCAAAAACCACCACAACAAAAACCTCACACGATTTCATTGTAATTTAGAAGCAGAGTTTGAAAAATGCTAGACTTAGAAAGGCATCTTGCATCAACACAGAGGCTATCACACTCAAGTTGTGCAAAAGATGAAAGTAGGTCTGTAGTGTAATGAAAACTAAGTATTTTATTACTCAGAAAGATTTTACTTGAATTAGGAGGAGGTTTTGATGATTATCTCCATTGCTAGTGGAGAGCGATTCATCCTGCCAAGTATAAACATCTGCATCTGAGATGTTCACTCCAGGCTTCCTTTATAATTAGTGGAGATCAATAGCCATACTACAGCATAGATATTCTTGTTTCAAGTAGATGCTGACAACCAGTTAGATTAGTAACATCTTAAAAAAAACTAGGCATAGGCTGGTGAATTAAGCCATGCATTCAGACAAGCATAGACTCAATAGATTTAGCCTTGGGGGTCTTTTGTGGGTATATATTCATATGTAAATGATGTAAACTTTCTGTGAACTTACTGCTGAAGAAAGGCAACTGCCTGATTTTTTCTGGACATAAATATTTAACTTGTTTTGTAAGGAGCATTTATCCATATAAAGTAGCTCTCTCAGGGCCCCAGCCTCATTAATTTCTGTAGTTTGAGGAGACTGATTGTTTTCTACAGGTTTTGTAGAAAGTAGGTTTCCCCCATTTATCACTTTTGGAGATTAAAAGAGAAGAATTAAGGAAAACAATTGCAAAAATGTTGTTTGAATTCTTGGACTACTGGGTCAAATCCAAGGAACAACTTTTTGCAGATCTTGAGCAACTCTGTCCAGATTCACTCTACTGCCTTTAGGATTCTAATGCAATTTAGGATCTCTAAATATAATTTAAAAGATATGGTACTCTGGCCCATATCCATAGAAAATGGACCCACAAAGGATCTCAAGTGCCCCATGGTCTTCTCCAGCATTCACAGAAGGAGCCTGGAATGCCTTGGTCCAACAGCTGGAATTATGTAGTATGAGTGTAGGCTAAGACTTCATTGAGGAAATGGAAATTCTGAAAACCTTGACTAGGTGACCAAACACATCATCTCAGTGGTTATTATAAGCAGCCATATTTTTCTTGCTTGCATTTCTAGAGAAATTGCTTAATTACTGACATCTGAAAAAAATGCTTAAGGGGTTCTAATGCCACCAGCTATGAGCAGTTCTTGGATCCTGACTAATATTTAAAGACATTGTCACAATTTTTCTGATGCCAACTAAGTGCAGACAAGTCTAGAGATAATCATGACTAAGTTTCAATATTAAAGTATAAGCTTTATAAGAAAAGAGCCAGTGCAAATGTCTTTAATTTCATTACTCTTCTAAATAATAATGGAGTTTATAACTTCATCTCCTTTACATAATTTCTGCATTAGAGGGGAAATTTGGAGACATGGTTGAATTAATTTGGTTTTGTGTAGAGAAGGTTGTCATGGCATCATAGAATGATAGAATTGTTTAACTTGGAAAAGACCTTTAAGAAGACTGAGTCCAACCATAAGCCCAGCACTGTCAAGTCCACCACCAAACCATGGCCCTTGGTACCACACCTACATGGCTTCTGAGTACCTCCAGGGATGGCGACTCCACCACTTCCCTAGGCATCATGTTCCAGTGCTTGACAACCCTTTCAGTGAAGAATTTTTTCCTAATGGCCAAACTAAATCTCCCCTGGTGCAAACTACCGAACAGGAGGATCTAGAAAAGTCAGATCCAGACTTGTCAAAACTGAATAGCAACAGGAAAAGGGGCAACAAACACAAGCTTTAACATGAGAAATTCCAATTAGATATAAGGGAAAAAAGTTTTACCTTGAAATTCAAGTACAGGATGGAGGTCTCTAGACCAGAGATGTGGGAGGTTATCCATCCTTGGACATACTCTGAATTTGAGCAAAATCCTGAACAATCTCTTCTAATTCTATTTGTTTAAAACAGGGAATTAAGACTAGCTAACCTCAAAAGGTCCTTTTAATCCTGAAGTATTCTACGATTATATGAATAATTGCATAATTAAATGTGAGTAATAAAAAAAAAGCCTTTACAATTCAGAGAAAGATTTTGCTCATTCCAATTTATTATTAATTTGTTGTCATCATTGTGAGCTGCAACAGCCTTTACAACTGTTTCTGTTTTGTTCAGGTTTCACTTGCAGTCTCCAGTAATTCTTACTTCTTTTTTTTTTTTTCTACTTTTTAATAACTTCTAGTGTTAGCTAAAGTTAAAAATGTACTGAAAAAATGCTTTCACAAATTGTAGATTCAGTAATTGACCAGGGAAAAAAACCTTCTGGTAAGGAACATGTACTGCATGTTATTTAGCCATTGACTGAGTCGGTCAAACAAATAGAACATGGTGAGGGTTGAAAAGAGGACAAAGCAAAGATAAGATGAGTAAATAGGTGAATGATCATGACATTGAAGACCATGTTTCAGTCTTTTAACCAACAAGGTAGAAATTACTTGTTTTCATCAAAAAAAGAAATCTTTGTAAGCTTTCTGACACCCACTATAAAATTTAGGTACAGTCTCCACTAGCTGAGTATGTTTGAGCTGGTGCATGGCTTACTATTTTGGATGCTTATGGAGAAACAAAAGAAATGCAAGGCTCCTGGTATTTCAGTGCAGTAGCATTTATGTCTTCCTACAATAAAATCAAAGGTTTTCTTTTAGGACTGAGGGATACATTAGAAGACATTTAGGTGGTATGCCTTCACTTTACAGGGTTAGTATTCTTATTGAATCATAAACTGATTACTTCTTCAAATGTCTGCATTTAGCAAATGAAGTATAACCCCCCAATTTTAGTGATATCCAGTGTTGAACTGTATTCTTTTTGGTGCGTAGGGGTTGTTTGTTTGATTTGGTTTTGGTTTATGTTTTCTCTTCAAAGCAAATGAACTGGCATATCATTTTTTATTTGTCTTTTAAAAGAGCCTGTAGTAAGTAAATCAACTGTATAAATGCATCTCTACGAATTTTCTGTATTATGTCTGTTTATCTTTCAAAGGGAATGTCAGTATTAGGAGTCTTTTTATAAGCCTATGCTTTTTCAAACTGGCATAAAGGGCATAAAGCCTTTGGTAACTTGGTGACCTTGTAAATTGAGCATATGTTTTAAAATGTGTATTAAAAAGCCCATAGCAGGCAGAAGATACACATAGTTCTTAGCATACATTTGTGCTTTTTGCTGTCCTAAGAGATGGCAGCCTTTGTTAGACACAGCCAAATGGGCTTGGGAATCCCTATGGGTTTCTTACATGTAATTGAAAAAATGCAGATGAAGACAGGTATTCAGTGGATTGGCCACCTATGGAACGCAACTACCCCCAGAATGAATTAAATATTCAACTTATATAAGTTAACTGCAATCATATATGAAAATTTAGCTAGAAGAAGGGTATGCTGCTATTTTCTCTATGCATCCACAGATCCTTTTCTAACACCATTGTGGCCACATTACATTTAAATAATAACATTTTGTTTGTTATAGAATTTTGAATATATAGAACAGTTTTTCTCACAATGGACCCATATCTAGTAAAAACCTCATGTGCATTTTCAAGTAACTGAAATATGGCTTCAGCCATAGCAGGGTTGTGCTGATAGATAGCAGATGTCTTCTACCATCGGGATGAGTGCATCTGAATAGCAAATAGGCCTTTCTTGCGTTGGCTGTCACTAATAGTATCACGTTTTATGCATTAAATGTGCCACAGAAATATAAGACATATTATGAATAAGATCTTTTTCTTACATATATTTTACATATGTATGTAAGACTGGATTTATTATTAAGTACATCTGAGAGGAAAATGTTCTTTTGCATAAGAATGTTTTCTGGGAAAATGGTCTTCCTAATTTACTGTTCAGATACATAGTTGCTTCATGTAACCTTAGTTGCTCTAAAGGCTGTTAATTGACTTTTGGTTTGTGATAACAGCAACTGTTACCTGTCCACAGAAATATGAACATGCTTTGAAAAGGAGGAGAAGCAGGGAATGCTCCCAGAATTCACAAATTATGCCTAAGTTACCTGCTAAAGGCATGCAAATCATGTCTTAGCCAAGAGTATCCAAAGGGTTACAAGTTCTTTTTCAATCGGTTACATTCTAATTGCTCCTCCCAATCTGTACAAGGTAGACCAGACTAAAGTCTGGTTACTAATTAGTACCAGTACTAGTTACTAATACTAATTTTTTGCATTCATACATTTCAAAGTCAGTATGGCCACTGTTATAATCTAAGAAGCCTTCTTGCATAACATGCAGAAGCTCCCTGAACTGACGTGTGTTAATGTCAGTTACACTTAGAGTGTACATATTAAGCAAAAACATCCAATATTGATTTCATGGTTTCTAGAGAAAGAATTGCTATCTTTCATCAGTTGTTGTGATTAATTAATAACACTGCTAAAAAATTTCAGCTACCTAATAACTAAAATGACCTGCTTAACATTTCAGCCATTAAGTTCTGCTATATCTTTGTCGAATCTGTTAAAGATTCTGCTAAAGGGAAATATTATCAACATTCTGTTAATATGTACTTGCTGATTTTGATCAACTCATCTTTTAATCATGGACTTTACTACTGGAAAAAACAGAGCTGACTAAATAATTGCCATAAAAGATGGCTTTTGTTCTTGGGGTTCTTTAAATTCTTTGATTTCTTAGTGTTGATCTTGCATCAAGGACTCAATATTCTATAACAACAGACACACGATAAACTAAATATGAAAATTTAACCTATTTCATCAGTGTCCACCTTTTATTATACTCAGAGTGTGACTCCCTAGGATCCTGGATAGGATAAAGTTCCTTATTTTATAAGCAGGTATCATCTGCTATAAAGTTGACCAAAATGAAATCAACATTTCTGACTTTTAACAGCTTATTAGATATCAGTCACTTGCCCTCTGTATAACTTACCACTTTCCTGGTTCTTGTCTTGCAAATTTCATCAGTTAAGTGACTTTTTTTTCCCAAGTTTTTAAAAGATGCATTAATATAGTTAAGCTCACAAATGGTTTCTCCAAGATCCCACTGCAGAAGTCACTGTTTAGCAATGATTTTTATTTATTTTTTCTTTTTTGTATATACTTTTGAAAGCTTATCTATCACAGAATTTGGAAACGTTCTCTGTGTGTCTTGTTAATTCTGTATCAGCTGAGTTTTTAGTCTAGCTGTCATGTAGTACCATACAAAACACCTTCCAAATGTCCAATTATATCAACTGCATTATTTTAAGCAATCCAAAGTTTAATCACATCAAATGAAGATGTAGGGTACTTTGAAAATTGTTTTACCTGCAGAGCTGTTTGGTTACTATTAATTGCATGTCTTTCCTCCCTTTATTTATGGAGTCTGTCATAGACATTGCATTATTTTATTTGGGAGTGCTGTCAGATGAACTGTCCCCTAATTTCACAAGTCATTCTATTTATGCTGTTCAAATACTTCCAGACTAGAAACAATCTGCAGTTCTTTTGGTGTCTTTCCACACTTTTCAAAGTTTAGAAAGGTATATAGAATATTCTTAAACAACCAGCTTTTTTAAAACTACCCATACTGTATCTTTGCTCACTGGAAATACAGATATTTTTTTTTTCGCAATTTCCCTTACTTTTTGCAGTATGTTTCTGATTATAAATATGAAGATACCTCTGGAAATTATATTTTCTCCTTTCAGAAAACTGTGGTATAATTCTTCCCCATTACAGGTGTGACAATGAAGGGAGAACATCTCTTCATTTGCTTTACTGTTAAGGAGAAAAGTTTCCAGCTTTATCCTGTTTCTTCAGCTATTTTGGTATTGTAATTGCTGGCTATTTTAGTTATATTATGTGTATATGTAAAAGAAGCAAGAAATCTTGATTGTCAGTAGATTCTGGAAAATTCCACATATAGTGCAGGAAAAGTGCAGCACAGCTTATAAGCAGATCAAAAACTCCTCAAAGCCTTAAGGATATTTTTGGAGAAAAAAAAAAACAAAACAAAACCAAACCTGAAATTATCTTCTTGGCAGATAATAGGCTCTGCTGCTCCATTCCCTTGCATTCACTAATTACAAAGTTAGCTTGTAGCATTTTTTTCAGATTGGTTTATGCCTTCCCTGGGTAGATGGCAGCTTTAACCTGGCTCAGTGACCAGCTCCAGTGCAGTCATTCTTAGGTTCTTTATTAATTTAGAGTTTTCCCCAGTATTCTCTGTGCTTGGAGTTTTATGGGCCAATAACCTAAATTCATCTTCTATGTTTAAGAGGGACTTTTTTCCTAAATGGAGGCAAATATATTTGTAAAGAGACCTAAGGAGCAGAACACTATTTGCATAGCAAGTCAAAGGCTCTGTTAGTACAGAAAGCTATCATTATATTCAGAATTCCCTAACCATTACTAGGGAGTGAAGTTTGCCTTCCGTACTGCACAATAATTTCCTAGTGGTACTTTTATTTGAAATGTTAATTTTGCTTCTTTTTTTTTTCTTTTTCTTTTTTTTTCTTTTTTTTTTTTTTTTTTTAATTATTATTATTAACACTATGCTTGGAAAAGTGCATATGTTTCTGTGCCCAGATTTTTTAAGGAATTAATGCACTAAGGGCTTGATTCATTGCTGCCTCATTCCAGCTTTATGCCACTGTACCTCTGCTGATTACAAAGCACAGCTTAAAACTGAAGTAACACAGTGGTGTAGTAAGATCTAAATGTTAATTGAAATGATGTTCATTCAGTTTAATTCTTCTTTACTGAGCCATATTACAAGCAAGGAGCTGGAGGCAATAAGAAAATCACTGAAAGTGCTTAGGTAGCCAAATTGGGTACATGGGATGGCTACCAGCATATTTTGGAGAATACTCATAGCCTAATACTATTATGGGGTGATTATGTCTCTTTTCTGATTCCAAGACTTGAAAGCATTTTGCAATATGAATGGATATTAAGGGCAAGAACTAAGTATCTGCATGTTAAAATGTGAATAATGGTGGAAAGTATGAAGCTCTTATCTACTGTGACAGCAGATTGAAACTAGAGATAATTAAAATGGCATCAAAATATGTAATGTGATTTTCTAAAAGACATCCTTGCAATCTGCATCCAATCTTGTGGAAGTACATGCTTCTTCACACCGATATCGATAGATATACTCCATAAAATTACTAATGTGTTTAAAAATGTAGATTGCATCCTTTGTAAGGTTTTAAGCATCTAATTTAGGTGCCTCCTCATTTCAAAATGCTTCTTTTAATCACTCTGTTCCTTCATGTATGCCCCACATAAAACAGCTACCAGAAATCTTTCCATAAAGAAACACTGGAAAATGTGAGGCTATTAGAAACCTTCAACAAACGGAATTCATTCAGGAATGTGCAATATAGGCTTGATCCAGTCAATTTATCCACATTGATTATGAAGTAAATATTATTTGATGATATCACTTTATATTCAGTAGTATCACCAGTATTTCAAAAAGAATCATTTAACAATGAATAATGCTTGATTGTAGATCTCTGCAGTAAATTAGAATATCCTAATTTAATAGAATATGATCTGTTCTTTGCCAACAAACATACAGATTGCCTTATAAATTGTACACTAGTGTGGCTATAGAATAACACTATACTGAATTATATTTCATTACTCCTTATTGAACAGTCATGTTTCTGCCATATAATGCAATTTTCCATCTTTTAGCTTAGTTTCTTTTACTAAAAGAAAATACAAATTAGTCCCGCGGAAAAATATTTACTGGGGGCAGGCTATTAACTATGCATTTCAAGAAATGGCACCGAGTATGTTAAGTATTTGAAAATCATTAAAATGCTTTTTTTGTTTTTCACCTCACTCTATGTAGCTGTTTATGTATTTAATGAATCATAATGAGTATAAGGCCACAGCAGAGGAAATAAAACATAACAGGTAAGTCCGTAAATTAATGTGGCTTCAGAAACAGGTTTTCTGTAATGTCTATTTTTTGTTCATCAGTCACTGACATTTCAGAAAGAGGTTTCTCCTGAACTATTCTTCTGTTAATGATTCACAATACTTGAGGTGAAGTATGTTTTTTGTTATTGCCTTATGAGTATTCATCCATGTTACATTGCTCAGAATCTTAAGGAATCATATGTTCTCCTCCCCCTCTATTCTGCCCTGGTGAGGCAACATCTGGAATATCATGTCCAGTTCTGTGCCCCTCAGTTCAAGGACAGGGAACTGCTTGAAGGAGTCCAATGCAGAGCCACAAAGATGATTAAGGGAGTTGAACATCTCCCTTATGAGGAAAGGCTGAGGGAGCTGGGTCTCTTTAGCTCAGAGGAGGCTGAGGGGTGACCTCATTCATGTTTATAAATATGTAAAAGGGTGAATTTCAGGAGGATGGAGCCAGGCTCTTCTCAGATGAAGATGTCCAATGACAGGACAAGGGGCAACAGGTGCAATCTGGAACATAGGAGGTTCCATGTAAATATAAGTAGAAACTTTTTCATGTTTTGAGGTGAGGGTGAGCATGAGGGTGACAGAGCACTGGAACAGACTGCCCATGGAGGTTGTGGAATCTCCTTCTCTGGAGACACTCAAAACCTACCTGGACGTGTTCCTGTGTGACCTACTCTAGGTGATCCTGCTCTGACAGGGAGGGTTGGACAAGATGATCTTTTGAGGTTCCTTCCAACCCCTAACATTCTGTGATTCTGTGATATGTTCCCAGAATACGGAGCAGGAAAGGTTTGGATGGAGACAGACCTTTTATAGTAATTAAAAATAGCTAAGAACTTACTGCAGAAGGAGCGTAGAGTTAAAGAGTTAAAATAATATTACATCCAAAATTGTTCCTACAGACTGGGAAAGGCTTATAAAAAAGTGAAGCAGCTTCCATGGTAGAAGTGAAAGGTTTTATCACAAGGAGTATATCCCATTTTTTTATTATTTTGGGAAAGGGATAAGTGAACATCCTAAATAGTAACTTGCTGCTACAGTACTTAAGAGTGTAGTTTTTGCACCTACTTAAGTGTGGATGTCCATGTGGATTTGGCAGGTGTCTGATTTCAGTTTTGGAACACTGAGATATGGCTTTGGAAGTAGCATTATCTGCTTAAATAATTTTGAAAAAAATGGCCAGGGAAATGTACTTGATTTTAGTGTATGATGGAAGCTTGCTGAATGGAAATCGTAATGGTTTGAAGTTCAAGTTCTTAAAGCCTTCTGCATCCAGAGGACCCAGTAACCTCAGAGAGACTCATGCATGGAAGAAACACAAGGGTATATGTAAGAGAAGTCTGCTAAAAATGAAGATTCCTGGTGAACATAAGTAGCTCAAATATTGCAGTAGCTACAAAACCTTGCAGTTAACTGTTTCATCTTTTTATTTCTTTAAGGGTTTTGAAATCTCCTTTCATCTTTTCAGATGGGATTCTCTAATGAGCTCAGCACTGACCTCACACTGTTCCAGTAGACATCATTGGTGGTGTTATCCTGAGATTAAGAGGAATAATTAGAACAAACCTGAACACATGGAAAAATCCCAGTAGATAGGTTTTTCAGTTTCTGACATGTAAAAGTTAATTTTTAAAGGTGTGAGAAGTTAAGGGTTTGTTGTAGGGGTTTTTTTGTGAAAAAAAGAGGCAATTTCTTCACCATTAAGAAAAGAACCAACATTAAAAAGAACCAAACCCCAAAAAACAGCCAACACAAGTTTTCCTTTGAATTATTAAAAAAATTAATGTGAAGTACCACAGTCTTACCTTTACAGTTTGGTCCACATTATTGCTGGTGCGCATTACTACAAACTACTTGATTAATTCTGGGGTAGAGGATTCATTTTGTGTTTAATGACGTCTGATTATATACAGCCTTCAGTCAGGAAATGGTCCAAAGATCCAGTCACGGAGTAACCTTGCTGTCTTTCATTTTCTTTTCTGTTTGTAGCTGGACAGTGCCACATCTCTCATCCAGGCAGCTAAAAATCTGATGAACGCTGTGGTCCTAACAGTGAAAGCATCCTATGTGGCTTCTACTAAATATCAGAAGGTCTATGGTACTGCTGCAGTGAACTCACCAGTTGTATCTTGGAAGATGAAGGCCCCTGAGAAAAAACCTCTAGTAAAGAGAGAAAAACCAGAAGAATATCAGACAAGAGTGAGAAGAGGGTCCCAGAAGAAACATATTTCCCCTGTACAGGCCTTAAGTGAATTTAAAGCTATGGATTCATTCTAAACCACTAAGATTTACCAGGAGGGTTTTATATTCTTTTTGTATGCATACCTGCCGACTTGTATGCGTCTGGCATGGGGTGGGGGGAAGCAGTGTCAATTTGCATGCAACCTGAAACTACTGAAGTAACCAACTTTCTGCAATGCCAAAATTTAGGGCATTCTCTTCTGATGTTAAATGGACTTATTCCAAGCTTCCTTTTTAAACTAACTATAGCATTGAATTGGCCAAAGACTCTGCATCACAGTGGTACATGTGGGTTAAATAATAAATTCAAGTCTAAACTCGGAAATTTTTATGCATGCAAGAAACATTAGGTTGGCAGGTATATTAAGTGAACAAAATGGAATTGTAATGGTAGACCATAAAGCTTGTATTGCTTCTGTTCCAGTGCAAAAATGTACTAGCCAATATGCTTAAATGTGTGGCCCAATAATTAAATGATATAACTTTTAAGTCATCTTCATTCTAGTATGTGAATTTTAAAAACAGACACAGACTAATTCATCCTAAAAATATTTCTTTTAAACCGTATTTTGTTCTTTATATTCTAGTAGTGTTATGATTGCTCACATTTCAATTAATCCCATTAATATGACCAGGCGTTTACTTTTGCCAACTGAATTCCTTATGGTGGAGTATGAAGCACAATATGGTGGTTGACATTGCCTTTTATATTATGATTATTATTATGAATATGATTATAATATTAGTAATAGAAGACCTGGTGGTGGAATGTTTAGAGACACCGAAACTGACAGTGTGAGAAATTAGAGGCAAATATGTAGGTGTAGCTTGGATTACAGGTATCTGACATACCATTGTAATCACTAACTCAATAAACTCATTTAACCTTGGAATCCTCAATATGGCTCATTTCTATTAATGCACAGAATATTTCCCACATCATAGTTATTAACTTTGCCTTATGCTTTTTTAATTTTTTTTTTCCTTGTGAATGAAAGACAACATTACATTTATTTTCTCATATTTTATAACCAGGATAGCCAAACATGGTCAGTGGGTCAAAACCAGAGTTTAAATCCAAGACAGATTTAATCTTCAGTACATACTAGACATATGTGTCAAGTGTGGGATGAAATTGTTTAAATAGAACACCTCAGTAACAGCATAAAGATAGTTCAACTTATTAAGCTTATAAGGCTGGCATCTCAGAACCTTGGAAATCATCTGTTGTGCCACAATGCATAGATCTATATGGAGATCACTGCGCAAAGAAATGTGGTATCTACTTTTAATCCCTTTCAGCTCCAACAGTTGGCTCAATTACAGAGATTGTATTATTGTTATGAAAAGGACTTGGTATATATAAAAATGAAACAATGAGCATGTATTTATTTTTCTTATCCTTAAATACTAACAACTTAAGCGAACATTCATGACCCCATGAGGGATTTGAAACACTGTCATAAACAGTGAGTTATACCTTACGTGACATGTATAAACCTTACAGAGGTTTCGAGAGATGTTTGGATGCTTGTCTCAGATATGCCAATTATTCCTCAGAATAGCAAAGTACCAAATTGTGTTCTATTGCCCTCCTACACAATCTGTATGAAGAAATGTACTTTCAGGGACCCTTTAGGAAATTACTATATTTGTTTTGTTTAGTTGTAGTGTATAATAAAAATGTTCCCTCATCAGAACTGGAGGTTATACACATTAGATGATGTGGGGAAGTCCATAAAGAGCTTTCCCTATAATGCCCTGTAGTCTGACACAGACTGGCATTATTTGTGGTACCGATAAACTACATAAAAGTAACTGTGATCTTTACAAGTGAAATTAGAGACAAAAGATGGATACTGAGTTTAAAGAAAAAATAGAAAAGAACAGACAAATAAAAATGTCCCAGCATGATGAATGAAAAAAATAAAATAGGAAATTGACCACAAATAGAAGTAATAACACTTCTTCAAAAGTGTCTTTCTCTAACGCTGTGATGGACTAACTGAACAGTTGCTTTAAGTTTATATTGTTGCTATAAAAGGCACCTCAGAGGTGTGTAGAAGAAAGCATGTAGACAGTGAGATCTATGAACATATCCTGTGGAGTCTCCACAGATTAAGACTCCATGGCTAAAGAAGACGACTGTAACAGAAGGAATCCATTATCAGTCAAAATAGTAATGATGTCTGCAAAATGCTAAGGAAAATTATAGTCTGTGAAGGTAAAACCTAGAATGATACTGGGCAACTTAGTTCATATGAACTAAGTTCATGCATTCTACTTTAGGATGGATCATTTGCTTTTTCAAAGGGTCCATCTATGCTCTAAATATCTTTACAGTAGCATGATAAAATTCAGTGTTGTGAAATTAAAAGAAATGGACATGGAAACAAGAATCAAAACTAAACCAGAACATACCAGTTCAGTACTTAGCTCGTGTAGTAAAGCCAACAGAATGTTAAGACTGATGAGGTTTAATAAAGAGGGAAATAATGGATGATACTATGTTAGGGATGTGCCTATGTTTGAATACTTCATGCAGTTTTTATCAACACATCTGAAAGAAGAAATGGTGTAGGATGGAAACATACATGGAAACATAAGGATTACTAAATCTGGAATTGCTGTCATAAAGAGAGACAAAATGAAGTAAGAGTATCCAGTTTCTTCAGGGTCATCAATAGTGAGGCTATGAGATGATTGAGTGCTGCGTTAATAGTTGGAATCTATGATCTTAAAGGTTTTTTCCAACCTAAATGATTCTATGATTCTAAAGAAGAAAAAAAGTAATCACTGGTCCTTAAAAATAAAAAAAACATAGGAGAGACATAATGAATTATCAAACATCAAATTCAGTATTTAAAAAATACACTTTTTCTTAAGTAAATTGTGGAATTAATTTTCACAGTGTCACAGTTGCCACAATGATAACAATTCCATTGATTACACCAACCAATAATTCATCTCACAGACTTCACATACTGAAATCTTGCAGATCTTAAAGATCTGGAAGACCTTTAAGTCTAATATGAGTGTCAGCATAAAATAATGTGTGACTTTGGAAATCTTCACTACAGCCAGTCCTCCACTGAGGTAAGAGAACTCATATCACCAAACTTAGTGTGACAATGACGGCTGGACTCCCACGACCTTCAATTAGAAAGCTACATTTTTTGCTTGTGACTATCACCTTGGTTCACAGGCCAAATGTAGGCACACAAGACATACTCCTGTATGCATACAACCTTGAAAATTTTCTCTACAAATTATACCTACAATACAAGAGAAGAATTTATTACAATGCTGTTTCTAGAAATTATATATTTATTGATGATAGAATTTAGTAGTTTTGAAATAATGTATTTGCTTCCAGCAAATGAATGTACAGCAAATTACTGGTTTGAAGATTAGCATGGAGGTGAGAGAGGCATCCCTCAGCTACGGGCAGTTTCTATCCTTGTGTTGTGGTCTTCCATACTGTAGTCACTTTTCTTGTGATTCACATGCTAGGAACTGTTTCTTGTCTATGAGAAACTAGAAGCACAAGTTATAAGAGTGAGTTATATGCTTCTTCCAGAAATGGCTGTATCTTTTGACCTCCAGGAGGAGGAGGCTAGAGAAAGGGGTTTGGCTTGCTTCCCATCTTAATAAAATATGGAAGAAGGGCTACCAGAATATTTCAATTTGTAATACACTTCAACAAGAACAGAAGCCAATTTCTGAATTCAGGAGTCAGAGAAAACAGGAAGTCTGAGAACTTCTAGGTAACTTTCAAAATAATTTTCTTAAGTTTCCTAATTGGTTTATTTATTAAAATCAGGATTTGAAGGTGAGAAGAAGAGTGAAATAGCTAAATATGTATTCTTGGTCAAGGAGCTACTGAGGAAGGCATGTGGCTACAAAGGAATAGAGGTTTTGGATGGGGCAAAGAAATGAAACCTGAGTGTAGTCAAATAACTGAGTACATTACTCCTACATAGCACTGTCTTATCATTAATCCCCAGTGATTTCAATTACATCATTAAACTTGGCTGCATATAAATGATAGTATTCATATGCTTAAAAGTTGAACAAATGCTTTGATAATAAGGAAGCAGGGGATAAATCTCAGCATAGATTCACTTTGATCCAGTATTTTCTTGCTACTGTGTCCTTAGAGTGTGAAATACCAATCAATAGTTCATTTCTTTTACATTTTAAAAAGAAATGGAGCAAGGTGTGAAAATGCAGTGGGAAACAATCCCACAAAGACAAAACTACTGGGTGGATATTTTTGTATCTAGCACATTGTTTTATATCTCCACATGATCACTGGCCAAAACAAATTTCCTGTGTCGCTATGAAAATCAAGTTTAATACAAAGGATGTATATTTATAGGCTTACAAATCCATTTCTGCATATTAAAATGTAGATTTCAATGGGATTTTCAAGCAAAAAAACAAGTGAGTTTAAGGGTTGGGTTTTTTTAAATTAACCGCCCAGTATGAATTTAAATTAAAGGCTTATAAAGGAAATAAGGCAATATATTTCCTTTCTCTTCATTTATAAATAAGCTGCCAAATAATATTGCAATCTTTCAGATCAGACTTGGTTGTTCAGTTATTTTTGCAAGGCAGAGGATAAATGTATGTGTGGAGAAGGAAAGAAGCTGAATAGAGAAAAAGAAGGTTTTTTGGTTTGAACCTCATGTCCAGAAAATAAAATGTTTGTCCTCATGTTTGTCCAGAAAATAAAAGTCACGGCTGGAGCTGTGTCCAACAACAGACACATTATCCCGCGTCATCTTAGCAGGGAATTCAGACATCTATTTGGAAGCTGAGAACATACTGAGCTTGCTGCTAAATTGCACTTGCTGAAATCAGTAATAGTCAAGATTTTTTCCTGTTTCTCACTGAATGACCAAGTGCATCCTTAAGCAGAGGTTCACACATTTCTCCTGCTTTAGGTATTTTTCCTTTTATGATTCAGTTCACACCAAGCTATGGAGAACTTGACAGCTTGATAAAAGCTGTGGGAGGTAGAAATGTATTTTCATGCTCTAGTTATACCTTTAAAGGAGTAAATATTTAATTACTTGAGGAATGTTTGCTTCTTTTAATAATGTTAGGTGAGGTGGCATAGGTGAGTAGTTGTTACCCAATATTAGCCTCTCCCTTGGGGTAACATTACAAAGTTTCTGTGTTGTTTGGCAATTCCTACATAATAATGGACTTGAAAACAGATGCATCTTTGCAGAATGTGAAATGTTTATACTTACCTACTTTATCCCAGCTCACTGAAAATTAAATACAGGAAAGAAAGAGAAAGTAGTTATTTCCAAAGCCTCCTAGAATATTCAGAGGTAATGACTTTGCTAGAAGGATGTATTTGATCTATTACTTTTTTTCCTGTAAGCAGCCAAATCAATGGTTGACTGAAGAGACAGCCATTAAGACAATTTAATATGAACTCCTGCAGGCCAAAAACTTTTTTTTTTTTTTTTTTAATCATTTCTGCATGAAGTTTCTCAGAGAAAAAAAAAAGTAATAGGTCCATTTTTTAATCTTAATTTCTCTTAATCTATCTGATGATTTTTTTCTTTAACTCTGTCTGGTTTTACTTATGTGTACTTTGTGTGTGTGTGCATCCACACACAAAAATTCCCAGGATTTGTACCAAGTAGCAATCTACATCCAGGTGCTGGAAGCTGGAATATCACAAGGATGTCATGGGGCCTTCTGTATGGGATCCACTGAATTTTTAAACTCTATGAAGATCCTAATGCCTGACTT
>JANHGN010016644.1:42039-59084 GCA_024605025.1 Megaceryle maxima
TTATTTTTACTATATATAAGTCAAGCCTGGTTCAGTTAAACAGCAGGCTCCTTTTATTCATTAGCTTGCCAGCAATGTTACTGCCTAGCATTACTCAGTGTTACCCAGCCTGGTGTCTGGAACCTGCAGGAGCTAGCAGAGACCCTGCTAGTTGTCATATACAATTTTTATTATTAATTAGACCCTGGTCTACAACTAAGACTGTAAGGAAGATCCATTATTTGGGCTATAATTGTGGAATAAATTAAGATCACTAGACTTTGTCATAAAGCTATGTGAAGCCTACATGCCTCTTAGTTTCATTTGTCCCTTAAGACAGGGTTTTAAATCTGCAGCATGCACGGCTAATAGCTCTGAGAAGCTCTATGGTATTTCGGAGAACCATTTATTTCCCCTTTGATGAAAAGCTCTTCTCATTTTCCCTGGTTCCTTGATCTAAGCAGAGTTGAGTGCTTACACAATGGTGTATGTTGGGGTGCAGCAGGGGGATGGGGACATTTCTGATCTCTCTTCACTGGCAATGATATCTCAAAAATCACATTAGCCTGATCTCTCACACCATGGGAGATCCCTTTCCCTGGGAGCAGTTTAAACTGCAGATGTATGTTTGTGTGGATTGGTGGAAACATCCCCTGCCTGAGATCATAGGGCATGCCACTTGTATCTATCACATCACCTATATTGCACATTGAATATTAGTCACCAACCCATAGGAAGAGGTTTTAGATTTTGTCAGTGTGTACATCTTCAGGTGATTCTATTGCCAGGGAAATAATCTTTTGTTTCCTTCCAGCTTCAACAGTGACTTGTCAAATGATTAAGTGGGAAAAAATCAACCAAACAAACAAAACCAAAAACCCAGAAACGCACCAATAGAGCCCCAAAACAAAATGAAACATTAAAAAACCCACCACAAAACAAACAAAACAAACCAAAAACCCCAAAACAAAACAAAACCAACACAAAAAAACACCAAACCTTACATGTCAGCATCTATTTTTCATGTACACAAAGTGGAAGGGGGATATAAGTTTATAAATCATAGGTAGTTTCTTAAGTCACAAAACCAGTATTGGGTAAGATCCTTCAGGTTGCTTTTTCTCTTTATTTCTTTTACAGGTAAACTTTTCTTACTTCAGCATGAAGAAGCTGTAGCAGAAGTGTAAATGTAAGTGTTATGGACAGAAGAGCTTATCTAAAGGACTAGAACAGTGAAGAGTCTCACGCTTGAAGGGGACTTGGATAACTTTTTCACCTATTAATATTTTAGTGCTGGTATTTGAGTTTTGCACAATCAAAGTAAACATTTTTCTAGTTTCTTTACAGAGAGTCATGAAAAGGGGTTTCTACACTGTATCTGTATGACAATGTTTGTGTGAAACCCATTTTACATTGTAGCTTGAAAACTTTCAGAATGATAATTTTGGGAGGAGGAGGAGAAAAGGCACTTTGCACTAGCATCTCTGGAATGAAGCCTAAAAAAACAAATCTTGAGAAATGGACAGGTGTAGTCATCTCAAAGTTCTGTTAGGGTCATGTAAAAAGATTTCTTTTCCTTGGAAATACATGAAGAAAAAGGTTAAAATAACTTTAATGTAGCATTTATTTGTATGCAGCTTATCTGATGCTAAATTTTAAAGAGAAGTAAAGATATAGGTAGGCTTTATCATTTAAAATATAATAAAGCTTTAGGAAGAATGTAGAAGACACAAATTCTTAGTCAATCCTCATTGCCTCTCTCCACCCCTTTTCATTATCCTAAGGACTTTCCATGATGACATCAGCAGTTAGATGAGCACACCATGCTTGCCTGGGCTGATGCAATGGTTCCCATCTGGCTTTGTGAAATACCATGGGTCAATAAAACCATTTATAGTTATCTGTAGGAGTTTAGAAATAGAGCAACCTTGTTCAATATAGACACCATCAGCTTTGACTCCTACAGCTGGTGTTTGGCTGTGCAGGGTCAGGACAAGGGAGGTAGAGGGCTGTAGCCTCTGCAGAGTCCTGGGCTATAGCAGGCATGGCATCTCTCAGTCTGCGATTCACAAACAGGGCAAACATGTGTTACTGTATATTCAAGGAGAAAATAAAAGTTAAAAATAAAAATAATTAAAAAAAAAAAAAAATCAGATTTTATAGAAAGTCTCAGACTAAAAAAAGTCCTAAACCACCATGTCTGCTATGTCCCCTGAATGACAAGTAGATAATGGAGAGTCACACTTAACCCCCATAACCAAGCTGATGGTACAAAACCCAAAACTAAATATCAAGTATTAGACTAAGCCTACAGCCACATAGATACTCAAATGTAAACCAGCAATATTTGCTAATTGGTCAAGCTTATTTCATCAGTGAAAACAACATTATTTTGCACAGTCATGGGTTCAATTTTCAGACATACATTGTTACTTTCATTCTTAGTTTAACACCATCGATTTCCTCAGCTTTTTGTTTATATACTGTGATTTCTAAGAATCTTAAAGATAATTTGTGGGTTTTTTTTCCTTGTCAAGCACAAGTCGATAAAAACACTCACCCACCCCACCCCCCAAAAAAACCCCCAAACAAACACCACCACCAAAAAAAAAACCCCAAAGTAGAAAAACCAACACACCCTGGTACATATTTAGTTATTTCATGATTCTTCCAGACAGATCTATCAGTACTCTACCACAAACAAAACACACAATACCTGCAACTCACCTTCTTGAAGGACTGTACTTTGTAGTCACCATCTTTCAAGTATTTTAAATTTTCCAGATATGAATTTTGTGGATTATGGGAAATTTTCAAGTCCAGGTCTGAAATTACATGATACATGTAAAGTGACTAAATTCATCAAGATTTTCACATTAGGAGTTTTATTGTCCAGGCTGAATCTATGTGAAAATATAAATCAGATTGAGAAAAAATGGCCTGACTCACATTCCCATATCATGTAGCTGTCTATAGCTAATCACAATGATTTTTAAGTTCTTTTCTTCAGCTACAGAAAGATGAAGTAGAAAGCTGCTTCTAGATTCAACTATAGCTGTGAAGGACTGACATTTGTCTTCATTTCAGAAGATGCTGTCTTGTTTTAATGAAGAAGTAAATAAATCAGTCCTTAAAATGACTTTCGTTATTCATCTCATTCTCAAATGCTTTTCAGACTTAAAGAAAAATAAAATTACTAGGGCCGTTCCAAAGCCTGTTAATTTATACTGTTCTTACTACCAAAAATGTCTGACTAGAATATGGTTTCTTAATTGACCTTCTAATTGACCTGTAGAGCATCATGTGTTTGGCATACTAAGTTGTCTCATGATAGTGCCCTCCTCATCAAGGCTTATTGCTTTAGTGCAGCTCATTAGGAAATGAGGACATAAATTAAACTTGAAAAGAAAAATGGAAATGCTGAAGTTGACGTGGGATTGTCTCAGAGTCTCTAGCATGCTGTGGAGGGTAAGCTGGCCTTTGCTTCCTGATGCCTTGGCTGAGAGATGCATTTATTTAGAAGTTACACCTCCTATTAAATTTAATTGCTTCCCCTGAGGCTCTCCTGGTGAAAGCCTACTTAGCTGAATTAAAGGTTCTTCCTGTTCTGAGAGTAGGTGGTAAAGGTAAGGCTATTGGTACATAATCTGTTTGGTGTGTGGACTTTACTTGCTCTAAAGGTGATGGTAGGGGCTTCAAAGCCTTGCAGTCAGGTTGTTAGATATAGCTGAGCTGGAGAGCAGAATGCATCTTTTGTGATAGGACTAAGGCTACTCCTGGTGGTGTTCATGTATTGACCTGTATTCACAGCCTTTCTATAAGAAGCAATGAGCTAACAGAACACATTCAAAAGTGAATTTTATATTTTATTAATGAGCTATTTTAGCTTGCAGAGAAGTTTTTATTTTTTCCTTTCAGGATTAGTGTTTCTTATTTGGGAAATCTTATCTACATAATTAATTCAATCATACAGAGCACCTGGCTTTTTAATTTTTTTTGTTGTTTGTTTTCAGGCTCTTCTCACTCCTTCCAAAGCCATGGGATTTTAGATTTGCAGTCAGGCTACTGAAAGCTCTGTTGTTACTTGAATAGATACTTAATTACTGATAATTTTATGGCTTTAAAATTCTAGCATTTTATCTCAAGTATAGCCACTTTGACTTTCTTTTTTTTTCTTTTTCTCCCTACCCCTCCAGCATTTTGTGTTCAGAAGGAAGAATCATTATTTAAGCTAAGCTAATTAGGTGGGTGTCTTATAATACCCCTCTGTGATAACATCAGGAAGATTTTTCAGTATGGATGAAGCAAATGTTGTTGTCAGTTTTATTCTTTATCACTTATTTCTGTAAGAGAAATCTTGGAACAAGTGCCTCTAAAGCACAAAGGTTTAAATGACAGGAAATTGTCATGGATCTTCAGCTTACACTATTTATGTGTTCAGGCTCTAGCTTAGTTTCTTTTTATTGCCTGTGGTATTTACTAAGATGGTGTCTATCTTGTGACACAAAGCATGACTTGGAGATAACCAAAATGGTTGTGCTTGAGTTGTGTTTGAAACCAGAACCAGCATAACTGCATCACAGTCATATTTCATGCAAGCAAAACACTGATAAACAGTATTGGTACACTGGCTGAAAGAAGCCCAAGTCATTCAGGATTTCAACACAGAAAAGGCATGTAGTTGCTCTATATAATCTTTCCAGAGGAGATGAAAACAACTGTATAAGTCAAGATTCATTAGAATGTATGCCATAATATTTATTAACAAAATCAAGATGTAAAAATGTCCTGAGCAAACAAGTTAGTCTTAAAAAAAAAAAAAAAGGCAATATAAACAACATCACCTTTGTCCGTTGCACTATTGTAGTTGGTCCCTTGAAGGCACACTTAGTTTACATCAATCATTGGCTTTTTGACTAGCAGCAAACACAGTCCTCAAAGAATCACCCATCCCATTTCTTTCAATGCCTGGACTGAACTTCTGCTACCTGCATTGCACAGATACCTTTCTGTGAAGTATGTGCTCTCTTGTCTTTCTTCTGGACCAGTTCTGGAACCTGATTTCTCCCTTTTTTCAGGGATGATATTCTCCCCAACAGTTTTCTCACCATTTCTCTACTCAAAACTGGCTTGAGCGTATCTACCCCATGCTCTGTTGTAGGTTGAAGATGTGCTCTCCATTGCAGGTATCTGGATTATGAGTGCCCAAAGCAGGGCTATCCTAAACCATCTTCAAAATGTTATTTGTCAGAAGCAAAAAGTTCCTTCTGGATTATACACTCTGATTACACTAAGAAAAGGGTTGGTAGCTTTCTCTGTATTATCTTGTTATAATGCACTCAGCAGAGAGCTCTGAAACCCTGTTTGCTAAACCACCTAGTTCAGTTTGCTGCTTGGGTACCTAAGAGTAACATGGGGATACCCCAAAAAAATATTTTAGGGGCAGCAGCATAAAGTCAGAAGAGAGGAGCCTACTGTTTCTCTGTAACAATTCCAAACAATTCTGGGACAGCATTTCCCAGCTTCTTCAAGCTTGAAACTGTACTGTGTTGGCTCTGCTTCCTTAGTTTGGCTCTGAGTTTTTTTGGTGGTTAGGGGTTTTTTTTATTATTATTTTTTTATTTTTGCACATGGATGTTGTCCTATCAAGATGCAATTTCTCTCAGTGGGCTTGCTTTGATGAGAGATTAGTTTCTGTGCTTCATGTGACAGGGGACATGCATGTCGTACTGAAATGAAATTGTACCTTGCATGGCACAACTCTGACTGTGGAAACTGACTACTCAGAATTCGCCCTCTTAGCAAGAGTTTCCTATGCCTGTAAATATTTTTTTCTAGGCTTCTAATCTCTCATAAGAACAGAGAGACCCTGAAGTGGTGGTATATTTGTTATAGCCTCATGTCTAGGCTAGTGCTTTTGTAAGTCTCACAAAATCTGCATGCAGTCTGCAGTACAGAAATGTGTATGTTGAATAATAATAAACTATTGGGTGGGTTTCTGCAAGTAGGGGGTAAAAAAAAAAAAAAAAAACAGTATTGCAGCATCTAACATAATTATTTGGGTTAGGTTGAATTTGGAGGTGCAACTAAGCTTTCCTAAAATGTCAGATCACTTAAAAAATAAACAGAAGTCTGGCAGACGTGGGAACTGGTGGTGGAGGTGGCAAAGAAAACCAGACCATCATTGAAAAGTAGGGGTGGGAGATAAGTTTAAATGATCTCTTCAAAATACTCAGAATTTCTCTTCTAAATGAAGGTGTTTTGGGTTGCCTTTCATGATCAAGTTTGTTGAAGTTTTTCATGCTGCCTGGTGTCTGTGTTTAGAATAATCCATGACTGCAGTGAATGGAGTGTTAGAGCTGGCTGAGCAGGTTGAATCTCAGAAGCAGCCTGTGTGTAATAGCGTGAATCTTGGTGAAGGTTTGTTTAACCTGTTTGCTTTGCTTTTATTCTCACTTCTGTCTGCCTGTCTCATTAACCTGCATGATCTGACTGTCTGTATGAGGCCACTTGAGCACAGAAGCTCTCTGCCTGAGGAAGCTACAGAAACCAATTTAAATTTGACAATAAGCAATCAAGAATTTGCAAAAGACCCACTTCTGAAGTCACACGTATATATATCAACAAAGAGGAACTTCAGAAATATGCTATGTAAAATTACCTATCCACAATTAATTCTATGTTAAAAACTATACATTGGCAGATTAGGAGCTGGTAAAGAACGGCTAATACTAAAGCAATGAGTCATATCACCAATGCTGAAGCCCCTTGTGAAGAATTTTATCAGGCAATTATAATCTTGAGATTGTCACAAACATCCTTTATTCTAATTATCTTTGCCTTAGGTTCTGTTAAGAAACCATGTATCATTTTGCAATATAAATGTTTCATAGATGTGGATTCTTGTCCTGTGCAGTAACATTAAAGTGACTTTATGTCCCTTATGTATACAAATTAAAGAGAAGTAAATTCAAAATAGCCTCTCTTTAGCATAAATTGCCTATATTTTTTTTTTTTGTCACAATGACCTTTTAGTCATAAATTAGCTTAGCTTGTAATATGCTGATACTGAATAGATCTTGTCTCTCTAACAGGAGTGACTTGTCCCAGATTTAAATTTGCACTAACAAGGACATCTTTTCCACAGGCTGTGGGTTTTTTTGGTTTTGTTTTATTTTAAAGAAGGGAATGTTTCTTTCTTTAATCAATTTAATATTAATGGCATCTCACTACCTTTTTGGAATCCTGTTATAGTTTTAATGGATTTGTTTGTTTTATATAAAATTTAAAATGCTAGTCCAGGTTTTCCTTTAGCATCTCGCACAGACAGCTCTGGGAATGATTGGCCACTAGAGCTTAGCTGCTTGTTCATACTGGGCAGACAACTGTGCTGTAAATTTAAGTACCCTAGTGACTAATACATATTATGCAAGAAACCAAACAAACATCAGAGTAAGGGGATGGGAAGCTGTTGGGTAGAAGTAGCTGAAGGACTGTTTTGCACTATGGCAGGGATCCCTGGCATGTGGAGGATGTTCAAAATGCTTGTCCTGCATTTTTTTTGTCTACAACATACTCAATGACTGTTTCTAAAGGACTGTCTTGGAGAGGAGTGGCTAAAAAGTGCTCTGCAGAAAGGGACTTGGCACTGTTATCACCAGCTGGCTGAACATGAACCAGCATTGTGGCCAGGTGCCCAAGAAGGCCAATGGCATCCTGGCCTGTATCAGGAATAATGTGGCCAGCAGGAGTAGGGAAGTGATTGTTCCACTGTACTCAGCACTGGTGAGGTCACACCTCAAGTAGTGTGTTCAGTTTTGGGCACCACAGTATAAGAAAGACATTGAGGTGCTGGAGCGAGTACAGAGAAGGGCAACAAAGCTGGTGGAGGCTCTTGTGAATAAGACTTATGAGGAGCAGCTGAGGGAGCTGGGGTTGTTTTCTGAAGAAAAGAAGGCTGAGTGGAGACCTTATCACTCTCTACAACTCCCTGAAAGGAGGTTGCAGAAAGGTGGATGTTGGTCTCTTCTGACAAGTCACAACTGATAGATGGGCGGAAATGGCATAAAATTATGCCAGAGAGATTTAGGTTGGACATTAGGAAAAGCTTCTATATTTGAAGGGTTTTCAAAGACTGGAACAGGCTGCCCAGGGAAGACATTGAATCTCCATCCCTGGATGTATTTAAAAGCCACCTAGATATGGTGCTTAAGAATATGGTCTAGTAGTGGCCCTGGTAGAGTTAGATAATGGTTGGACTTGATCTTAATGGTCTTTTCCAACCATAGTGATTCTGTAAAGAAAATCCAATTCCATAAGTCTTATGCGTTCTGAATTCTCAAAGTGTTAAACAACTGGAGGAATTACTTAGCCCTGTTGCTGAACCCCTCTCCAAGGGAAAATGCTAGCTACTGATATTTAACTAGACTAATGCAGCATCAGCCCCAGATTCATCTATACAGTTTTATGTAATTTTTTTTTTTTTACACTGTGCAAACTTTTACATAAATACAAATTTGTGAGCTTTCTCTTGATGCAAGTAGTAATGGAATATGGTCCTATATTCAGGCAGGTTTTAGCAGCAGGCTATTTGAGTCAGTGAGTTCAGATAACCTAAAAAAAAAAAAAAAAATCCAAACATTAAACAACCTAAAATTTCTGGTGAACTTCTAAGACATTCAAACTGCAGGAAGCTGTATTTATTTGATGAAATGTCACCAAGAATTCCAAATATAAGACCCTACCAATCTTATGAAAGCATAAGGAGAATGTTTCATCAATAATCGATGGCAGAGGATTTAATGTTGACTACAGCTGTTCTCTTTTTATTATTGCACTGCGACTTCACCAAGATTTCTGGCTTTATTCAAAGAGGCTTTGCTGCAGACATTGAAACACACTCTCACAAGTATGCCACAAGTACAAGGCCCAGCACTTTCTCTGATCATAAAACTAAGCAAGAGTTTGGAGAACCATGTTACTAATGAGTATGTGTCCATATCAAAGTTGGAGTATCTAAGAATAACTCCTGAAACACAAAGCACCTTGACATCAACAGAGTCAAATGTCAAGCAGTGGAAATGTACAGATAGGTAGAGAAAATGAAGTCTGGAAACAACCAAATGTCTGTATTCTACAACCTTTCAAAGCAAACTGATGAGCCTCTTGCTACTCTTTGTGTTTCCAGGACAGTTAGAAAAGACTTGTGATGCTTCATGCAAGAAACAGCCATTGACAGTTCTACTCTCTGTCTAACAACTCTGGCTTATGTTGGGCAGAGCTTGGCTATTGATTTTTCTGGAGTAGAACAAGAAATAAGATATTATCAAATGATGCAACATATCAACACCTGGGCCATAAAAATGAAAATAATTTTGCAATAAAATTCTAAGAGCTACTGGTGAAAGCTTTGGTTTATAGAATATATCCAAGGCTTGAAAGATTTCTCTGCCAAGTATCTTCCAAGTAGGAAGGGCAGTGCTATAACTGAGAGGAAATCTCTTTATTTTGATACTGTATCTTTAAACAAAATCCTCCCTCTCTGATGGCAGTTCTACCATAAAATAAATACAAGAAAAGACAAACATTTAAAAAATATTACTTGCTTTGAATTGCATCCTTTTCAAGCAGACCTGGCTAGGAAATTGTCAGTATTTACTTTGAGAGGAAAAATATTTATTACATTATTTCATAAATATTTTCTGAGCATTTCATTTAGGGGAAAAAAAATCCAATAACTATAGTTTCCCAAAATACCAAATCTATTTCCACTCTCAGTAAGAAAAATCTATACTGAGGCATTGAAGGATTACAGTGAGCAACTGATCTTCCTGCTGTCAAATGTTAAATCAATCAAAGCTTTCTATGAAAAAAAAAAAGAAACTTTTTCTGTGGAAAAGAAATTTAACAATATATTTCCAACTAGTTCTGTTTTGAAGAGAATCAGAGACTTTTCCACAAAGCCGATTCTGATCTGATTTAAGCCAGAATAGCCACACTGACATCAGAAATTAATCTCTTTGAAGTTTTATAAGTTATTACCTGGTAGGATTTTAACAACGTGATGGTTTGCTGCATTCTTCATTTGCAGTATTATAGGCAGGATTCACCAGGGTCTGCATATGGCAACAGTTACCTGATATATGCCCTTAAAAGGCCCCTTTTTTGGAGTCTGTCCATTTGGCCAAAGTATAGACTTTAGCACTGACATTTTCTACCCTGTGTGTTTATGACCCAGCTGAAAAATATAATTACTTGTACCAGTTCTGTCGCATATGAAGATAAGAAAAAAATATATTTCTCTGCTTTGGGTAAGCACAAAGTGTCCATCTCCCTGGAGAATGGGTTTTCTCTCCACTGCCTGGAGCCAAACAGTGACAGCTCTGTTCCTTTCACCATGTAAATGGAGCACCGCACTATGCCATTGGTGTTGTTAACTCAGATGGCTTCTACAGTAGGTTTACATAGCACAGCTTTTGTTGCAATGCTCACATTGGCTCTGAGGAAATAAGCATGGATAGTAGAAACAAGAGCAGCTTTCTATTAGAAAGCATCCTTGCAGTGACAATTCTTCAGGGACAGTTGTACCTCAGTACAGATGTAGGTTATTGGCTAGCTGGTTTTCAACATGTTAACTATTCTTCCTCTGTGTTAGACATTATTCTGACTTCATTTTTTTTAAAACCCAAATGGTGTGTGATCCCATGAAAGATGCCTTGGAGAAATCTCAGTCTGCAAAACTGACACCATAAACTTTCACAATCAACCAAATGTGCAATTTCATGAAAAAAAAGTATCAGATTGCCTTGCCAGGATCTGCTTTCAGATGAAAATATGAATTAGAGTGCCTTCCTTTAGGTCTTTGTCTGCTATATCCTTTGTCAACCATTATTTTCCTCAGAACCAATGTCAGGCTGATGCGTCTGTAATTACTTGGGTTTATCTAACTACTAACACAATTTCCATTTGAAGAATGTGGATGCAGGGCACACAGGATTGCTGTGTTTTCAGATTTATTTTTTTAAAGATTGGAAAATGCACACATTCATCTGTCCTAATGTAGATTTATAAATCTTGCAGTCAAAAATGACACTGCCAGGTACAGCTGAGCTCCAGTTCATTACGTCTTAACATATAATCATGAAATATGTGAGATTAACTAAGCCCTTGGAAATGCTTATTTCTCAATATTGTTTATGAAGGCAGTTTATGATTATTTGCTCATAGGTGTCCAGACTGTCAACATCTCAAAATAAATATTGTCTGAATTAAGCAAATAAGACAATGGAAGAATACAAAAGTCTGTCAGCTGAGTAATGTTTCTTAGGGAAATGTAGTGTGACTGCCAAGTAGGAAATCACAACACAGGGATGCATGTATACGAAACATAAAATCATAGAACAGTTTGGGTTGGAATGGACCTTAAAAGCTCATCTAGTCCAACCCCTCTGCACCAAGCAGGGACATCTGCAACTAGAGCAGGTTGCTCAGAGCCCCATCCAACTTGACCTGGAATGTTTCCAGGGATGGGGCAACAACCACTTCTCTGGGAAACCTGAGACAGTGTCTTACCACCTTCAGCATACAAAATTTCTTCTTTCTATCTAGTCTGAATCTCCCCTCTTTTAGTTTAAAACCATCATCCCTTGTCCTGTTGCTACACACTCTGCTAAAAGTTTGTCCCCATCTTTCTTGAAGGCCTGCTTTAAGTACTGGAAGCCTCCTCTTCTTCAGGCTGAACAACACTAACTCTCTGTCTTTCTTCACAGGGGAGGTATTACCCTCCTCTGAACATTTTTGTGACCTCCTCTGGACCCACTCCAGCAGGTCCATGTCTTTCCTGTGCTGAGGACTCCAGAGTTGGACACAGTACTCCAGATGGGGTCTCATCAGAGTGAAGCAGAGAGGCAGAACACCTCCTTTGATCTGCTGGCCATGCTTCTTTTGATGCAACCCAGAATGCAATTGGCCTTCTAGGCTGTAAGTGCACATTGCTGGGTCATGCCCAGCTTTTCATCCGCCTGTACCCCAAGTTCTTCTCCTCAGGGATGCTCATAATAGTCCTATACTATCCCATAGTTAATAGCACAGCTTTAACATTGTAAAATTAGGCAAAACTCAAAGTTAAGATGTCTATCTACAACCTGCTCAGATGAATTTCTGTTCCCTAGTTGGTCTCGACTATGATACAACCTTTAATTACTTAAGCACGGACAATTTTTTCCACACAAAAATGTCTCTTATTCCACATGTATGATGGCCATCTGGGGATGTATCATGGCTTCCTGTCACACTTCTTCCTCACCTTCTGTCAGAAACCATAATGAGAAAGCCAAAGGAGTGCAGAAAGAGGAGATGGCCTCATGGTGAAGTAGCAGCACGCTGGTCTAGGGAGTTAATTATATTTCCACCTCTACCTTCAACTTGTGTGATACCCATCAATCACTGGAACTTTGCACAAATGGTCATTAATTGACTGTTCGTCTCTAACTGGTCTAACTCTGAGACCCTAAGTGATGGCTAGCAGGAGTCTGAGCTCCTGCACTAGCAGCCAAATTCACGGAGTACTGAGCTTGCAAAAAAACATGATACAGGGATAAGTACCCTGAAAAAATAGTATTCCAGATGTTTCAGGCCAGACACTCCCAATTAGTGTATGTGAGTTGAATCTCTTTGTTCTTCGTCTGCCCGTTGGTAGAATGGAGATATGGTTACCTCCTAGCAAGGGTAACTTTATCAATATTTATTAAGTACTCAGTTTCTATAGTCATGAGTGTCCTAGAAGGTTCAGGGAGAAATTAATAATTATGTTTTTGAAGCTGAACTTGGCTAGGGTAGAGTAAATAAAGGAGGGGTCAATAAAGATGAGAGTATCAAGTGGCAGCTGATTAAGTATTGTCTTTCCTGTTCTGTGAATGAGGTGTGAAACAAAAACAATTAGCTCTCTGTCTGTCCTGAGGCCCAAGAAATCAAGCAAGTGTAAAATTGGACCACTTTTTCTATGAAATTTTATCATAAAGTCTTTCTTTAGAGCACTTTATTACCCTGTGAAAATGAATTACTTTTTCTTATCAAAATAATTTGAAATTTATTTGGAATTGTCTTCTTTCAACTGGAAAAGGAGGAAAAAATGAGTTTTACTCAAGAAAACATGTTCTAAATTTTTTGAAGAGTGGAAGGAGACAATAATTAAGACTCCAAGTCTTTGTATATTGTACTATGCAAAATTCCATGAAATCTCAAAGCAGATCATCACTGCAGACACATAGTTTACATATTGACAACATCTCTGTAAAGCTGACCCTAAGAAATACCAGTTTCTCTGTCAGGTCATTCTTGTGATATAGCAAGAAACAAGGCTGTATCTGCTAGTATCTGCTAGTAATGGAGGCGTAAGATTTATCTTATTGGAAACCACTGGAACTTAGGTTATGGGATGTTGTGAAGGAAGATGTACTTTGAAGGAAGATGTACTTCGAATCCCTGACTTTTCATGTATTCAATGTGCTTGTGAAAAATAATCTTGTCCTGAAGGATAGGTTGAGGTTGTGGAGTCTCCTTCTCTCAAGACTTTCAAGACCTGTCTGGATGCATTTCTGAGTGATCTGCCCTAGTTTGGGCCCTGCTCTGTCAGGGCAGTTGCACTCAATGACCTTCAGAGGTCCCTTCCAACCCCTAACATTCTGTGATTCTGAAATCATTGCAAACATTACAGAGAACAGAAAGTGAAGTATCATAAACTGCCATTTCCACAGTATTATGCATCATAAATGTAGGATAAAGACATTAATGTTCATTGCTCAATTAAACAAAATAGGAATTGTTAAAATAAACAATAGATCAGATATTCTTGTTATGCTAATAAGTCATCATTCTTCAGTATAATATCTACCTGCAAAAAGATCTTGAATAGCTGTTATCATACTTCATAGTGCTATTTGAAAATGTTCAATTAAACATTTTTTTTTAAAAAGTTTATTTTTAGTAATCTGACAAAAAGAGGGTTTCACAGAATCACAGACTGTTAGGGATTGGAAGGGACATCCAAGGATCATCTAGCCCTATCCCCCTGCTGGAGCAGGATCACCTAGATTAGGTCACACAGGAACACTTTCAGGTAGATTTTGAGTGCCTTTCCAGAAGGACACCCCACAACCTCTCTGGGCAGCCTGTTCCAGTGTTCTGTTACCCTCACTGTGAAGATTTTTCTCATGTTTCTCATGGTCATCCTGCTGTCTACCAGGAATCCCAGGTCCCTTTCCCCTATACTGCTCTCCAACATAGCAGTCCCCAGTTTGTACTGGTACATGGGGTTGTTCTTGCCCAGATGCAAGACTCTACACCTGCCCTTGTTATATTTCATTAAATTTCTCCCTGCCCAACTCTCCAGCCTGTCTAGGTCTTGCTGAATGGCAGCACAGCCTTCCGATGTGTCAGCCACTCCTCCCAGTTTTGTGTCATCAGCGAACTTGCTGACAATGCACTCTGTTCTCTCCTCCAAGTCTTCCATAAATATATTAAGTAGTACTGGTCCCAGTACCAACTGTTGAGGGACTCCACTAGATACAGGCCTCCAAATAGACTGTCCCATTGACCACAACTCTCTGGCTTCTATCCTTCAACCAGTTTACAATCCACCTCACTACCTGATCATCCAGACCACACTGCCTCATTTTAGCTGTAAGGATGCTCTGGTAGACTGTGTCAAATGCTTTACTGAAATCAAGATAAACCACATCCACTGTTCTACCATCATCTGTCCACCTGGTTATGTGGATAGCCTTCATAAAAGGCTATCATATTGGTCAAGCATGACTTCCCCTTGGTAAAGCCATGTTGACTGCTCCTAATGACCCTCTTATCCTTGATATGCCTAGAGATAGCACCGAGGAGAAGTTGTTCCATCACCTTTCCAGGGATGGGGGTGAGGCTGACTGGTCTAGAGTTACCTGGGTCCTCCTTCTTGCCCTTTTGAATACTGCAGTGACATTTGCTTTCCTCCAGTCCTCTGGCACCTCTCCTGTTCCCCGTGACTTACCAAAGATGATGGAGAGTGGTCCAGCAATGCCCTCCAGCAGCTCCCTCAGCACTCGTGGGTGCATCCCATCAGGACCCATGGATTTATGGATGTCCAGATTGCTTAACTGCTCCCTAACCCAGTCCTCATCAGCCAAGGCAAGCTCCTCCTTTATCCTGACTTGCCCTGGGGTTCCTGAGGGCAGCCTCCAGGAGCAAAGACAGAGACAAAGGCGGCATTCAGTAACTCTGCCTTCTTTATATCCTCTCTCACCAGGGCACCCACTTCATTCATTTGTGGGCCTGAATTGCCTCCAGTGTTAGTTGTGTCAACAATGTATTTGAAGAAGCCCTTTCTGTTGTCCTCAACCTCTCTTGCAAAATTTAGCTTCAAGGAGGCCTTAGCTTTCCTAGTTGCCTCCCTACATCCTCCAACAACAGTCTTATATTCCTCCCAAGTGGCCAGCCCCTCCTTCCATGTAGATGCTCCTCTTCCACTTGAATTTGCCCAGCAGATCCCTGTTTAACGATGTGGGTCTCCTGGCTCCCTTTCTTGACTTCCTACCTGTTGGGATGCTCTGATCTTGAGCTTGGAAGAAGTGGTCCTTAAGTGCTAACCAACTATCTTGGGCCCCTTTACCTCCTATTACCCTGTCTCATGGGATTTCCCCTAGCAATTGCTTGAAAAGGCCAAAGTTGGCCCTGCTGAAGTCTAGGGTTTTGATTCTGCTTGGTATTCTGTTCCTGCTACATGACATCCTGAACTCCACTATCTCATGGCCGCTGCAACCAAGGCTTCCCTCAACCTTCACCACTTCAACCAGATCCTCCTTGTTACTAAGAAAAGTTTTTGGGGAGAATTTTTTGGTAGTGAGAATTAACAAGGCTTTTTTCTTTTTTTTTAGCTCTCAGAGGAAAACCTGTCTATTGTAAAGAACCACATTTGAATTAGTTCAAGTGGAAAAGTACTAATTCCTTATTTCCCTTTTCCTGAAAACTTTTTACTTTTTTTTTGAGCCCTGGTTACAAACAAAAACGTTTGTTTCCTCTATCAACATTTAGGTAGTGATGTAATTCTCCTACTGACTATGGAGAATATAATCTACAAGAGTAGCCTTTTTTTCCACTGACCCTAAGACTAAGCAAATAACTTCTATCCAGCAAAATGTCAAGGTCAGATTCCACCATCTTTACCAGGAGAAGCACAGGGCATTATTTGAGGGAGTATAAACATTGTGTGGTAGGAGCAAAGGTTGAAGAATCTGCTCTCTAGCAGAGATACCCATGAAATGTCATGACTAATTGGAAAAGCAACTCTCAAATTAGCATTTGCTGAATTGTTTAATAAAATCAGCATGGTATGAAAAAATAACTGCAATTACTGTGTTACATAACTCCCAGGAAACATCTATCAGATATCACAGAGTAGCTGAAAATGTATAATTTAAAATTCCCCTTCCTCAGAACTGCTTGTTCTTGCTCAAGATGGTCTCTTTCCACCATATCCCCCATCTGCTCCACCCCCGCTTCCTATCCTGTCTGATTGCTTGTACACTTTTTTTATTTTATTTTTTTATTACTGGTATTCATTTTGAGGAATCAATATCAGTTCTGTGGTTGAATCTTCAAACTGCTGAAGGTCTCTGCCTGTTAAAAAGTAATTCCAACTCTCATTAGCTTCAACTCACTGGATTCAATTTAATCTATGAGTTTATCTATCCAGAATCTGATACTGCTGTCTACCAGTGCCAGTGGTGTTCAGGTTGCAATTGCATGTTGGCAGGAGAATTTCACAGAGGAATCCCTTCTCAGTAGTGCTGCTTTTAATTTCCCTTGTACAGTGCTGACTCTTAATTCGTGATCATGGGAATAAAATGTCACAGTTCAGAAACTCTGAAGGACAATGCCCAGGAGACACCAATGTGCTCTCAGGTTAAATCCACCTCTATGTAGAATAGAATAATTCAGATTTTTTGGGTTTTTTTTGTTTTGTTTTGTTTTTTGGTTTTCTTTTGGTTTTTTTTCGTTTTTTTTTTAATTATTATTATTAT
>JANHGN010016644.1:59184-118382 GCA_024605025.1 Megaceryle maxima
TTATTATTATTATTTTATATCTTGGGCCATGCCAGTTTAAACTGGTGGTGTTTATGGCTGGGATCTGGATGTGTTTATATCTGAATAGAACCTATGAAGACTTCACCAAGGCTTCAGAGCCTTCAGTGTTGAGGACTGTAGAAGGCATTAGGACCTCTCTGAGACACAGTTCATGCAGGTAGTGTTTTCATGAAGATAAATGGTATAGAACTCCCTGATCCAACGCTGTTGCAGTTACATGTGTGGGCAGGTAATGCGAAGAGAAAGGTACAACGGTCAAATCCATTGTTGCCAGCAATATGCCCCTTAATGTCTTTAGCCCCAAACCCTCTGACTCTTCTTAGCTTTTCATACTCTTCCAATAGCTCTTCTACATCTCACAACTCTCACCTCTGACATCTGCAGGTCATCTGACCATGCAAACTATCTGAAATGTAATTTCAAGGAATGGTGTTTATGAAGATGTATAAATCGCTTAAGTTTGAAAATTTAGTAGTAGCTTTGCTGGATTGAAGAGGGAATGGATCTTTCAGATGAGATTTTGATGGAATTATCTGGTGAATTTAGATACTTTTAGATGTATTCAAATCTTTTTCTAATGGTGACTGACAATCTGTGAATACATAAAAACTCTGCATAGCTTCAGTGATCTCTGTTACTAACATTTCTAATTTGAAAGCACATATCTCCCAGACCACACAGCCTCCTTTTTAAATGTCAGCAACTTATCAGTTTCCAGCTCTTAGAGGGAAGAACACCTTTTACAGTGCATGGATACAGCATGTGATAAAACAGACGGAAGCTTATAACTGCCTGTTTTTATTTTATTGACATTTCTGATGTTTGTAAAATTACTGTAATATAAAGTGAGTTAACCACAGTCTTCAGCTGAGAAAGTGATAAAACAGTGACTGAAAATGAGTGGTTCTCTAATAATCACAGGCAATTAAAAAAAAAAAAAATGTGAAGGGGTAGGAATCTTGCTTACCTAGTAAATAGGTCACTATAAAAAAAGCCAATAAAAGGAAAAAAAAATCAATGACTCTGACATGAGTGAAAAAGTAAAAACCACTGAGGAGTAAATTTTCAAACCTACTCTGACAACATCACTTCCCTCGCTGGTGTCATAATTATTTGTGTGATTTTGTGTGACAACAAAATTCTAGTTATCCTGAAAGAAGTTTTATGCCCTGCTATTACAGCTTTAAGTTCCCATTAAACAGTCACTCCTTGAATTGTCCTGCAATTTGTAGCTCATACTTTTGACCACAGAAAGACATCTTTTTGCTCTTTTATACATCTCTTCTACATAATCATGAAAAAATCTCAGATTTGTCAGTAGCAGTGAAAAAGGATTCATCCTTGAGGACAATAATTCTTCTCAGCTTCTCATTGGAAACGAAGAGTATACAGAAAATCTAACTTCTCTGGAAATAATTGCAAGGAAACCCCATATTTTTATAGACAGACCCCATAATTCTTATAGATACTCTCTTTTAGACATTAGCCACATGAAGTCTTGTTTTTGTGGAAAAAAATTGGAAATAGATCACATGCCCTAACTCTAACAAAGTTGGTCTACAATGAAGAGTAGCAAACAACATATTGTAAAAAAAATCAAAAAGCTCAGTGTGCTGTGCACATGGGCAGCTGAGGAGAAGCTGATTTGTCCACTTGTGAAAAGTTTGGCCTATTCTTGTGTACCATGGCAATGCAGCAGCTGCTATTATCTCATGGTCCTTGGGGAGATTGTTGGCATCACGGGGATTGATTCTGCAGAGAGCTTTTAGCCTCCTCAAATATAAGTCCTGTGATATATTGGGGAAAATAAGCTATTGCTAGATTCAGATATTCTCAAATTTTATTTTGTTTTTTTCTATTACCTGCCACATAAGTCAAAGTGATTGAAAGTAGTAGGATTCCTGCACAACAGGCATTGTGCAGAATGCACAGGATAAAATTGTCAGGTTTGTCTAATATATGAAGTCTTGCTGTCTGCAAGACAATTCTCCCAAATTACTAATGATAAAATGAGAGGAAATGTCCTCAAGTTGCATCAGGGGAGCTTTAGATTAGATATTAGGAAGAAATTCTTCACTGAAAGAGTGGTTAGTCACTGGAACAGGCTGCCCAGAGAGGCAGTGGAGTCATCATCCCTGGAGGTGTTCAAAAAGAAAGTGGACGTAACACTTGAGGCTATGGTCTAATGGACAGATAGATGTGAGGATGAAGGTTGGACTTGATGATCCTAGAGGTCCTTTCCAACCCTAATGATTCTATGATTCTATTCTACGATTCTAATAAGAGAAGATTAGATATTCAGATTTTAACTGGCTAAAAATGCATTGTATGAGTCTGGTATCAGGGATAAGATTTGTCTGACCAAAGATAGACCTCTACAGTGCAGATATTCAAATATTGCAGTGAGTCACTGACGTCCTCTAATGTTAACAGAAAACAAGAAAGCATCTCTGGAGTGTAGTTAATTGCAACCTAAAGCAGACATCTACCTTTGTTCATGCAAATCACACTCTAAGATAACTATGTTTTCTTTGACGAACAAAAAGGAGAATCTGAGGTGACTTTCTCAGCAGTTATATAAAGTTAGGAGATGTGAATCCTAATCTACATGCACTAGAATAGAGAGCAGTAGGGAGTGCACGGACAGGTGAGGGACTAACTATTTTGTTAATGAAAATATGGAGACAATCACAATGCCTTATGTTAAACAAGAAGTAGGAGAATTTGTAAAGTTTGTTTATTATTGTTCTTCCTAAATCTCAAGGTTGTTTTGAGATGAAAATGAACTTTGTGTCAACTCTTCCACTGAAGGATAAATTAAGCTTGATGAGCACATAGATGAGTAAAGTATGTTCCATCTTGTGAGAAGAGTTTAGCATTTTCAAGCCTTTCCACAGCTGAGGAGTCCAGGATTAGCACTACTGCAATGTGTTTGTTGTTTTGTTGGCTTTTTTTTTTAAGTCCAGCATTTACTAGTGAAATATTGTTTGAAAGATGAGAGGAGTGTGAAAATTAAAAAGAAGAGATCTCTGCCAGTATTTAAAGAGCTGCTTACATTAACCCTTGGAAACAGTGTATGGTTCCTAGTATGCTTTCTGTTTGTTTGGTTTTTTTTAATAGGATAAATATGTCTCAATCTTCAGTTTAAGTTGATACAGTTTTTCTCTTCCTAATTGTATCTATTCTTCTTCAACCTTTAAAGATTGGGAACATAAATATTTCATGTAATATATAACAAATACACATAAAAATATTTTCCCGTCGACTGCATTATTCAGCAGTGTAACAGCCTCTCAGCAGGAAGTCAGATAACACTGAGATGCCATTTGAAGATTGGTTGTTTGTTAAGGTTATTGTTACTGGGAGATTATTCTGGTCATGTGGAGGAGGGGAACAGCATATATTAACAGATTATACTGTAACAGAATATTGGTAGGCAGATACTCTAAATGAGCGATAACAGGAATTATAAGGTTCTGCTTTATTCTTATAGTATGTCTGAAGCTTAAATTAGCCATATGTTGCAAAAAATACAAGAGAGATGTGAGTAATTGTCTGAAGATTTCACATAATAACAGAATGGTAGGGGTTGGAAGGGCCTTCTGGAGATCCTAGTGTTCAACCCCCCCTCTGCTAAAGCAGGTTCACCCAGGTCAGGTTATACAGGAAAGCATCCAGGCAGGTTTTGAAATTCTCCAGAGAAGAAGATTCCACAACCTCTCTGAGCAGCCTATTCCAGGGGTCTGGCATCCTCAAAGTAAAGAAGTTTTTCCTTATGTTCAAGTGGAACTTCCAATGTGCTAGTCTGTGCCTGTTGCCCCTTGTCCTACCACTGGGCACCACTGAGCAGAGTCTGGACCCATCTACTCCCACCCTCTCCCCTTCTACCCCCTTTTAGATATTGATCAGCATTGAGAAGATCCCTTCTCAGTCTTTTCTTCAGGCTAAGCAGCTCCAGGGCTCTCAGACTTTCCTCATAAGAGATAATATTTTCTATAGCCTTCCACTGGACTCTCTTCAGTAGTTCCATGTCTCTTTTGAACTGGGCAGCCCATAACTGGACACAATACTCCAGAGGTGGCCTCACTAGGACAGAGTAGAGGAGGAGAAGAACCTCCCTTGAACTGCTGGCCATGCTCTTCTTAATCCATCCCAGGATATCACTGTCCTTCCTGGCCACAAGAGCACATTGTTGTCTCATGGTTAACTTGTCCACCAGGAAACTATTTAAAGTAGATATATATTATTTTCAATGTTCTCTTTATTCTTACTTCCACACAGTGCATTCCTCAGAAGGAAGATCATAGATGATATTAATGTGGTTATATAAAAAGTGACATTCAACTTTCCCAAAGGTCTCCTAAGTAGCCTTAGGCAAGGTCCAATTCCCAAAACTCAATCCATAATCTACTGTCTACCACTGAACACTGAAGTGCCCAAGCCCAGCCACAAGTCACAAATGAGGAGGAATTCCTTTGCCTGCATTGCCTGAAGGCCCTGATGAGGTCACCCTGCAATAAACTCACTTCTTATCTTGAGGTCTAATGAAACCTTCACAGGAGGAGAGGAGATGAGGTGAAGCCCTTGCATACAGCTCAGTGCTCAGGGCGTTGTGCAAGAAAGGGAATTACATTTCTGCCCTTCATCTTCATGCCTCCATGACCTAAACATAAGGTTAAAGCTTTACTGAACCTTTTCCATATGATATACAGAAAGCAGTGATTAATCTGAGAGGGTAGGGGGTGAAAGTAAGAGAAATATTCTGTAGTTGCACTATTTTTTTTTTTAACTTAGTTTCCTCTTCCTGTCAGTACCTAAACACCAAAGACTGATGATATCTTCTCAATGAAACAGTTATTGTATAAAATACAGTGAAAGTCCTTGGAGCAGCAAACACAAATCAGAACATTCCCAGATGAAGTCATCAACCACTAGGCTAGAGATATAAACTCTCTTTCCCTTTAACCTGATTAATTTTTAATTGCATTATGTGACATGAAACAGACCCAGAAGGAAGGGTTTGAGGATTTCCTTCCCACTTTTCACCCTGGAATAGATGTGGTCTTGGGGTTAATTCATTCACCTGGAGAAATATGAGGTTTTGAATCCTGTCATGGAAAGAGTAAATCAGGCATGCATTCCATTGGCTGAGTGCACCAAGTTCTGAGCTGTTAAAGAAGATGGAGACAATTTTCTTTTCTGGGTAAGAGCAAGAGCTAAAGAATAAACCTAGAATCAAAGACACAGAGTCATGCAGGCTGGAAGGGACCTCTGGATGTTGTCACGACCTGCCTTCTGCTTAGATCAGGCCATCAAAGTTGCAATTATCTTTTAAGTTGGACTTATTATTCCAGGCCTGGTCCTGGGATTTCTCCAGGGATGGAGATTCCACAGCTTCTCTGAAATTAGGTATTTTTTACAGTATTTTTAGGTAAATTTTGTTTCAATTTACAATCATCACCCTTAGCCTCTATTTTTGAATATACTTATATTGATCCACAAGATAATTTCTAATTTACAAGATTAGAAGCCAAATCAGCGACAATCTTCCCAATTTATTCCCCAAATACCTAAAGGAGGTATTTGCTTAATGCCTGAAGTTAGATAAGCAGCATTACCTGCAAAAGTAATGTAATTAAGTTGTGCTGATCCATAGGACTATTTCTTATTCAAGAGTACAAGGCTTGCTAGGTTGCATACCATCTGGATCCAACAGTGTGCCTCATCCCCTGAGATTCTTACCTATATAAATTCACCATTACACCTTTACACATTGTCTGTGCATATTTATCTCTCAAAGGATTACAAAATTTTTCAGTATTTTTGCAGATAGTAGTAGCAAAAATTCAAATAAGAACTGATCATAATTCAAAATTTTTCACAGAATACAAACTTTATTTGGGGGCAAATCTATGTCCAGAGAAGACCCTTACAAACACACACAAACACATAAAGAAATAAGTAAAAATTAAAAAAAAAGAGCAAACCAGAGACTCACTAGAGTCAGCTCCTTGGAATATTTTAGTGGCTGAAGATTTCCCATGAAGTATGGAGTTGTATGAAACAGAAAGTCAGACTTCATTAAATTGCATAAGCCTGAATAAATGTCCGATCTTTTGCACTTCACTTCTGCCAGATTTAAAGTCATAAAAAGTGGGGTAAATTGATGTGCTATGTACCTTCTTATCTTAAAGTAACATTGTTGTGATTTCTCCAGAAATGCATTGTTCTGGTGACTTAATCATCAATATCTTTTTCAGATCATTCATTATGATAGTATCTAACATGTCCCTTTTTGAACACATGTTCAAAATGCTTTAAGATAAACAAAAAAAATCTGCAAAATCTGAAGAAACATTGAGTAGATGACTATAACACCTAAAGCATGTAGTACTCTTCTATTCAGAAGATTTAATCTGTGAAGAATGACTTCATGATCAATGTATTTAACTGGTTTGGGCCTGTTTTATAAAGTTAGAGGAAAGGAGTAAATATTTTTTAATTATAAAATTTAGTGACCTTAATTATTGTGTTGTATGGGTAGTTGATGACTTATATGCATGCAATGGCTTCCAAACATGCAAAAATAATATCAGGATGTCACAGTTTAGGGTCAGGGTGGCCCCTTAGATGCTCTCTGTTAACCCCCCCCTCCCTCCTCATAGGGGTAGAGAAAAGGAATAAGGGAGAGAGATTTGGTGATTAGAAAAGGAAACTAGAACGGCTTTAATGATAGTAATAAAAATAAAAATAAAATAGAATATGTACAAATATATACAAAACCAGTATAGAACCCAACCCCCCTGATGGCAGTTACATCACCGTCACCACTGATGTTGTAGAGCAGGCACCGGGGGTCCCAGCCTGGGCCCCACAGTAGATGCTGTGTTCCGGAGTTGGATTCTGCTACCGGATTCAGGAACATGGGATTGAAGGCAGCATGGACAGAGTCCTCCTTGGATACTCTGAGGAAGCAGTCCAAGAGGGGAGAAGAGCACAGGTGAAAATAAGCCCAATAGACCCTTTGCATCCCTCTGTTTTTTACCCAGTATGACGTATATGGGCTGGAATGCCTCGTTGGTCAGTTTGGGGTCACCTGACCTGTCCACTTCTCCCTGCAGGTGCAGCCTTTCACTTTCCTGCACCCCCAACGTGGTACAAAAGATCCAGCAGTGGCCTTGGTCTACACACCAACCCTTGGTAGTATCTCTAAACATGGGGGGTTATCACTGCTCACAGCAGACACTGTCTGGAAAACATGCTGCTAACTTTAGAAAGTTCTGTTAGTTAGAACTACTGAACTGAAAAGTAAAATCACGGAACAGAATTAGTTCTGTTTTCACTCAAACCAGGACACAGGATCAACAATCTCGGAGTCTACAGAAGACAGCTGCATATCTGCATACAGCAATTAATAGAGCAGACGACATAAACAGAGCATGGCAAGAAAATTTAGAAGAGCTGGGACACATACAATGATCATAAGAAAGGTGTTTTGTCTTCCTGTTCCATTTTCTATGTCTTTGTTGTTGCATTGGAAAACTGTGGGGTCTGTCTTCCCAACCTGTGCAGTACCTGTCATCACTGCTTCTTTGGACTTCACTGAGGACTCCAGGTGTTACTGCCACATAATTAATAACATAAAAACAACATAAGGAAAGGATCAATAGAAGCAGTAAGAAGGTGGGCCAAAACCAGAAACTGATATTATACTGTCCAAAATGGCCAGGTTTCAAAATGAAAGAGAGGAAACAAAGGAAAAAAAGGAGGAAAAAAACCCCAACCAACCAAACAAAAACAAAACAAAAGACAGCACAAATCCTACTTGGAAAGAAATACAATAATCGTGTTTAATCCTGAATCATTGTTGCAATCAATTCAATTTTGTAGGTAAGCTCCCATGACACATCTATTCCAAGAGCTAACAAGAGACAGAGCTGAAATACCAACAACCCCAACAGGAGACCAAATTTTCTCTTATGATGAAAATCTCTGCTTGGAGAGGTTTCAGATCTGCGTGATCAGTGTGAAATTGAAATTACTCCAAGTGATTCTGATGAGTGACTGTCTTCACAGATGAACTGTTTGATAATGCAAGAAAGGAAAGAGAGTGATATAAGAGCAAATGAACGCTTTCAGGGGGAAAAAAAAAGTAAGAAAAAAAAATTTCTTTTACTTATCACCATAAATATATGTGAGAGAATAAAAAAAAAAAAAAAGAAAAAGAAAAAGAAAAGAAAGAAAACTAGAAAGGTGAGCAGGGTTAGGCAGATACGTGGGGTTTATTCTTTGCACAACAAAAGAAGAAATGAACAACAGCAAAAGATAATGTTCAACAGCATATCAATAGCTGAAAAATGTGCGTAGGAACTGAATTCATCATTTTAAAATAAAGGAGTATTATACTAAAATAGAAAGGATCTCATGCATTTTCTGTAACCTATAATAAAGTTTCTGCCCTTAGTAGGGATGAGACCTTTAATCTTAGGAGACAGTCATATTGAACAAATAAGCCAACCCATTTACATTAGGCATCTTGTTCATCTCCTTATTAATTTGTGTCTCTGGCAGCTCTGACTGAAATTGGGCCATGCTGAAATCTGGAGCTGGTGTTGTGCAAAGTGACACATGGTCCTGCTTTCCTCTTGCTGTGGATAATAACAATTATTATGCTGTAGTTAACCCTTCAGTCTTCTTCAGGAGTCATCTGACTTCTCACTGGGGAGCTTGACGTTTTAGTGCCTAGCTTGGTGTATTTGCTGTATAGGGAAACTTCAGCCTCACCCTCTTACTGTAGGTGCAAGTATATCTGAGGTGTTCTGTTTTGTTTTGGTTTTTTTAGGACCAGGCTTGAGCTTTCGTAAGACTGAAGCTTTTCAGTTTTCAGAGCTATCGTTTATTTACCAACATAGCACACTGGATTGTCTCTAGTCTTTACAATGTAAAGTCAGGGTGTTTTTAAACATATATAATTTTCATCTTCATTTGACAATGTAATACATGTTCTTTCTCTAAGATACCATTTCCTACTGGGTCATAAAAGTACCAAATGCCTTTAAATACTGCTAATTAAACTACAGGGGCAGCTAATGAAAGTAATTTTAGACCTTACTGAGATGCTATGCACAGTTTTGCTGCCTAGCAAGCAGAGCTGCATCCAAATTGTGAACTTCAGGAGTTCAAAAACTTGGTCCTTGCTTCATTCTTGCTCTGCAGGATGGGAAACTGCACCAGCCCTCCACTTGGCATGGCTTAAGTCTTCTTACATTCTCATCCAGTTTCACTTAGCTCCACTAGCTGATGTATTGGCAAGATGGAATCCATACTTTATATGCTTGGTTTTTAAAACCACATTTTTCTGTACACCCACTGTAATTACAAAAAGTCTCCCACAGGCACACACTGTGGACATAGATACAAGCAATACAAGGCTACCTAATGCTTTTTTGTTTCCCTTTTCTGTTAGCTATACAAGTGACTTGGAAAGAAATCCTTAACTATTCTCAAAGGACCTACATCAAAATTGCTGTGCAACTTAGTCACATAGTAGAAGTACACTTCAGTTGATGTAGGATATGTTTGCTTTTCTTAATCTGAACTTGAGGAAGTAAGAGTTTCACAGCTATTTGTTTTGGGAAATAGATGGCTAGGACAAATCTGAAAAAGTATTCTTGCTTGCAAGAAAATCCCTAGGCCTGATTCTTAAGGTCATAGGTCTGGAATGACTCATTCCAAAGCAGTTTCTCTTCAACATTGCTTGCATTTAGTATGGCATATTATATAGTTATAAAACAATGATGGGTAGGTGTGTTGTCTTTTGGTTTTTTGTTTGGTTAGTTTTTTGTTTTGTTTTGTTTTGTTTTGTTTTGTTTTTTGTTTCCCTTTCCCTTTGTGACAGAAAGCGATACAAATTTTAAGTTGTATGTGTCAGGTTAATCAGGACAGCACTGTTTATGACATGGAATTTATGCTCTACTTGGTCTGGGTGAACTAAAAATCATGAAGGAAATTAGGTTTGTGCATAGTATTGTTGTAGTTACAGTATACAGTGATATTGTCTAGTATATTGTTTTCTATTTGCAATAGCAAAGGACCTGAATTGTCAACATATTTAGGTGTCTAAAATTGCAAATAAGGATCTAGAAAGATTATCAAAATCGGGTTTGTTTGTCAGGTACCTTAATATTATTCCTTCCATTGAGTCAGACAGCAAGATGCAGATACTTCTGAAAAATCTCTTTAGTTATATATGTGCTCCAATAGACATCTTGAAAAATCTGGTAAAAAATGCCACAGTGAGTTTCACATATCTCAAAGGTAAGGAAATAGAGAATTTGTGGAATCTTGAGAGTGGTGCTGTGGAATGGGAAGCATAAATGGATGGAGAACTCTGTGAAATATCTTACAATAGGATTGTTTTTCAGATGTCTTCAGCACACTCAGCTTTCTCCCTTTTGAAGATGCTGTGATTTCTCTTTGATTTATATTCTCCTTATGACACTTGTTGAAGGAATTAATATAATAATTTACTGGTATTTCTCTCCCTGATTAAGCTTTGGTAAAGACCATGCACATTTCCTAGATCTCTCTAGTGCCAGGATCTCTTCAAAGTAGATTTCAGGTATTAAAGGAATTTAGAAGACAGTAAACAAGAGGGATCAGATGGCCCTTGAAAAGGCCGAGCATTTATATTCTGGATCCTCTGTGACCTGTGGCTGAATAATCTAATTCTCATTCTATTTGTTTTATTTGAGTTTTTGGTGCTGTTGTTTTTGGGTCTTTTTTTAAGGAAAAGTAGAAGTTTTTTTGGGGGGAAAAGTAGAGATGTTCTTTAAAAAAAAAGTATACTTATGTGGTTTTTTGTTTGTTTGTTTGTTTTGTTTTTTATTCTAATGGGTATCAAAATGTTTATTAAATTGTATATGTACAGAAGTCATTGACACGATGTTGATGTGTCACTGTGGGCTGAAGCACCCAAATGTTGACTGGAAGCCATTTTGTAGATACATAGGAAACTTAACGTTTTTCTCTCTTCTACTGTATTTGCAAAGAGAACAAGCAGACATCTGATCTTCCTATAATATGTTGTATAACCCAGGCAATATATGAATGTATAAGCTTTTTAAAAATTGCCTTTGAATCAAGATTTACCTGTTCAAAGTGCTGTAGCTTTCAAGGATACTCTGTCTCCAGAATAGTACCTGTAATTGCTGTTAGATTTTAGAAGAAGGCTGAATGGCACAGGCTAAATGAATCCTTGGTTTCTACTTACTGGTCTCTGCAGAGGTAGTGGAATGAGGTTATTGAAATAAATTAGTGAATCAGTACACACTGAATCAGTGACTGGCTTTTTTACCCCAGGTAAATCAAATAACCCTTCTGTTGGCTGCAGATATCACAGCTTTTGCAAAAAATGATACATTACACTTTTCATTCTCTTAAATGTACTTACAGGGCCACCTAGCTTAACTTGTGAGTGGCAGTGACAGCCTGGGACAGTTTGGCTGCTTGAACCTCATCAGGTTCTGTGGGTCAATTAGGTTCATCAGAAGAGAATCCTGTTGCTGAAAGCACAATCCAAATCACTTTGAAATATCTGGAAAAGCTGCCATAGGTTTTGCATCAGACACACACACACCCCCCACACTCCCCAGTGCAAGCTGGATTCAAGAAAAGCTGCTAAATTCAGATGGTATTCTTTTAATCCAGATAAAAGATAAGCTCTTATTCAAGCTGTGAATTCCCAAGGAGGAGTGGAAGGGGGGGAATAAATAGAAGAGTTGTTCAAACACAACAGTCTTGATTGTGCCTGACCCTGTGTGCGTGCTGGGGAAATGAGAGATGAGAGCAAACAAGCTTTCCCAGCTCCCTTTGGAGAGCCTACTCCAGCCTAGATATGGTTGTGCACCCTGAGATCAGGGAGCCCAGGGGCTAGCACAGAAGATAATGCCCAGAGAAGGGAAGAGGAAAGGGAAGTCAGGATGCAGAACCCCACTGACACGTTATGAATCCTTTGAAGTGGGGCAGCTGCTGCCAGACACTGGGTAAGATGTTGGCATCGATAAATCAGTTTAAATTAGCACGTGCTTGGAGTTGCACATAGACTGATCTGCTTAAGGAGATTTGTTTCTGTGCTCCCAGGATATCTTGCTGGGATGGTACGTGCTGCAACTGTGCTTTATACACAGACTTAGCACCAAAAAGAGATCAAACAGTTGTATAAAAAAACCCTCAACTGATAATAGCTCCACAACACATTTTAAAAAATGTACAGTCTTACATGGCCTCCTATATATATATATATTGCTGTTCTCTGATATACTGGCTTCACCAGTACAAAGGAAGGAGACCCAATTAAATGGTCTCAAAATATGAAGAAGGACAATGTTCAGTTCATATCTACCATAGCAGCAATTCCCAGCATGCCAGACTGAGTCATGAGGCACACCAGGACTAAAGTGCGAGTGTAGAGATGCAAATGGTAAATCCAGACAGAAGGACAGACTGTAAGGACTAAGAGTCAATTACAGAAATCTGGACTAGAAGCATTGTGAGGGTTGAAGTAGTGGACAAAAATGATGGGAAGTCTGCAGATTTGAGGCTACTTCAAAAGCCTGGACTCCAGTGTGTGTTCAGCATCCTCCCTACTGCAGAGCCACAGGAAAAACCCATGATGTGTCCTCAAAGTGTTGATGGTTCCCTTTGTAAAAGGAGAAGAGATCAGTCATGTCTCATCTGGTGCAAACAGCAAGAGGCCATCACAGCTTTTCAGAAAGGATGTGGGAAAATACATGCCCATGGTACTTCAGACAACGCTTCCTGCTGCTGCATTTCTGTACTGATGTATGGAAACAAGTTCTGGGTGCTTTATTGACCCAAAGCATCAGATGAAGGGTCTTATATTTAGAATCATATTTGTTGCAAGTGATGAGTCAGCATCATTAATATATTGTTATAGTTATTGGTTAACTAATGCCAAAGAGAAGGAGGTTAGTGAACCTTGCTGATAGTGTCGATGCAAACTAAAGCAAAGTGTTCAAGTGCTGGTGATAGTTCATGGGCTCTTTAGCAAAGATAGTTTTTCTCTGTCCATTTGCTGTATTTTTTTTCTTTAGACTTTTGACCTTTATAATCAACAAGAAAATGCCATCAATTCTGCCTGTTACTGAAAGAACATTTCCCTTTGTCATTGAAAGGGAGAAGTCAATGGGCCATTTTTTTTCTGGGCTGGCACAGCTCCACTAACCAGTATTTTTCTGGCAGATTCAGGACCTGTGATGATTGATTCACCCATTTAATGACAAAGCAAGCAAGTACTGTGTAGACAATGGGAGGAAAAGCTTCTGTGTAGCTCAGGAATGATCTGGAAGGACCATGATGGGAAGGTCATTGTTTCATTCTCCATTTCAATTTCTTTCTCCTGCTAAGACTGCTGCTCAGTGCCAGATGACCATGCAACTTGTACCTGGAGCTGTGCAGAAAAAATGACTGAATTTGTTTCCAGCTCACCCCCTTAAAAACTTTTGCTGTGTGTAGCCTCTTTTAAAATATTTTATACCGATTGTGGTTGTAGTGGCAAGGAACATTGTTTCAATGTACAGAACTGAATGAGTTTGCTTTGAGTATATCAAAACAAATATTTTGGCCTTTTTGAACTGCACTTAATTTTTTTCCTGCTTAAACTATTTGAGAAATTAGATGAATCTTACCAAACCTTTGGAGTTGAATGTAATCAATTTTTTTTTGAGATCATATAGTTGGACTCAAAATTCATTTAAATAATTTTAAATCTTTAGAAAAAATGTCAGTTAGCTTAACTGTGTTTAAACCTGTATCCTAATAAGAAGATGAATCTTTTTACTGATTGAACCACTCCTTTCTCTGTTTAATGTATCATGCTATGAAGTATTTGCCAATGCTATCAGGACCTCTTTTTTCCCCTAACCTTGAGCCAGGGCTTAGTCAGCATCTATAGTCTTTTGCCTTCAGTCCTAACTTTCACATGCAAGGAAGAAAGCTTAAGTACTGCAAAAGTCCTTCTGACTCTAGCACGGGCAGTTCTTCACTCTAAAATGCTGGATCTTTATACAAGCAGAAGACTCAGTGGAATTTTGCTGTGTCACCAAATCCATGCAAGCAGAAGTAACTTTTGGCAAAGTGAAGAATATAAGGCTGTTACACACAGTTAAGCTTTAAGGGTTATGCCAGAACAATTCCTTGAGTCTTTCTAAATCCAGCTAAAGATGGCATCAGATTTATCCTACTAGGCTTTATGCAGGAACATAAGACTAAAATATCAAATCTATCTATATGACATAGCAAAAAGGTTGGTTCTTTTTTTATAACAAAAAAGCGACAGAAAAAATACGTTTGCCAGAGTGGTTTACAAATCCTCAGTCACTATACGTGGCTGAGACCAGGTCTACTCTTAAAGTTTTGCTGATGGTGGTTTATCAGTGAAGGGGTGAAATTTTACAGTGGTGTTCCTGCAGTACATGCTGTTGAAAATGAGGCTTTAAGTGACCTAAATTTTACTCAATGCACAAGAATAGTAACTCTACAGGCTGGAAAACTATTTTTTTGCAAGGAGATCTGTACCCAGTGACTTTTGCCATCTGTTTCCACATGACCTCTGCTGACATCTTAGTTTTTGGCCTAGCTCAGGGTGGGGTCCCAAACCTGAGGTTTTTTCTCTTTCCCTGGGAAGAGTAGGTCTGTTATTATACACCATTCAATAAGGATTTATTCTTGAAGTCAGTGTTGATTTCAGACTCACCCTAAATGGTATTTCTACTTTCTACTGCTTCTACTGTATCTTTTTCACCCATGCCCTAATAAAAGGCTGCTGCAGCAGCAGGTGACATGTTAGCTTAGTGCTGGTGTAGAACACTGGACACTGAAGATTCAGCTGGATGGTCCATCTTGCCTAGACTGTGTTTTTGCCATGAAAGGTTGGACCACATAATCTTTGAGGTCCCCTCCAACCTGGCATTCTGCAATTCTGTGATCTTGGAAGCAAGTCTCTAGTTAGCAACCAATACTTTGGTTATCTATACAAGGTGTTTCATACACCTCTACATATATATATATATATATGTCTATGCATTGAAGGTAATGGGAGTTGCAATTTATTTCACCTTGTATAAACAGATTACAAATCACAGAATAATGAATAAATGGTTCAGCATACATATTTAAGTTCCTGTATAAGAATTCATAACTATATGCAAAGTTTAGATATTTTAAACCAAACCATTGTAGCTTCAGTGGTCACATCTCCTTGACTAAATTTAGGCTACGGTAACATAATTTAATAACAGGAAGATTGTATTTGTTGCTACTTATTGTCTGTTGTCCCAGATAAATACTCTTTGAAAGTTGGTTTATTTGTCATCCTTCTTTAGAACATTCTGACAGAATGCATTTCAGTTATTTGAGGAATCCTGGTTATGTGCTGTACGCCCAATATTTTTGCAAAAATAGCAAATTTTTTTTTTTTTGATTAACTGTATTTCAGAATTTCCTCTTATAGCTGTTGTTTTCCCAGTTATTGCACTGTGTGTGTAATTTTTGCTGTATCTTTAGAAAACACTTATATGTTTACTTATGTTTAGCTCTCAATATGCATTCGTTATCTTCACAGTGAATATCATCTTTCTGTGTGGGAATAGCATAAAATAGAAGTAGAACAAGTTAACTGAAGCCTTTGAAGAGCAACACAGTCCACTGGCTATTTCTTTTTCTGTATGAGTTGGCTCTCATCTTCCCCTCCTCCCTTCCCCTTTGAGTCCAGTCCATGGACAGTTACTTGTACTCAGGGTCCCTTGGAAGTCTGCAGATGTACATTCCTCATCTACACACGCTTAGGGAATCATGTCTTTTATGCATACTGCAAAAAGCCAAGATATTCTTTGGCACTGCATAAGACTTAGAAGGTTATAAGTGATGCCAGATACTGAAATGATCTATCGGCACTGTTGATAAAGATATAGATATTCCTTTCAAACCCTTAAAAACTAAAGCCTGAATGTATTCTTAGATCAGTGCATAGTGAATTTATAAAATAGCTTATGAGAGAAACAGGTTTCTCCTTCTATTTTCCTTTTTCCATGGAAGTTCAGTTTTAACAGTATACTCTCAGGATATCCCTGGCTGTTCTGACCATGTGTTGAGGGATCGCACTATGTCAGCTGTAATTTGTGCTGTTACCTGTCATTTGGAGGAACATACCTTTCCCCATTGTCTTCATGGAAAGATAACACACCACACTGATTTCAGAAAATCCAGGAGAATTTTTTTAGGAATATCGTTGTGTGGCCTGTTTCTTAGTTAATTTGATTTGTTTTGGTTTGGGTTTTTTTTAGGAGTATGACAAACAGGCATTGAACAACTGAAGTATTTTTTGAGTCCAGGCTGAAATTGAATCATTTTAACCAAAATAAGTATATAAAAGATTGTAAAAGTCTCCAACTAGTGGATTGGCATAAGCATTAAAATAAATTACTATTAATAATTGACAGTTAATATTAAGAGGAATTTTAAAATATGGAAAGTAGGAAAAGAAAGTGTTTTAGTTACATGACCACAAAACAAGTCTATGCTATTCAGTCCCCAAGTTATTTAGTCACATGATTAGAAAATGGTTTATTTACCTACTTCGGATTAGGTGTCTATTTGTGGAGTTCCCTTTCCATTCATAATGAGTACCTGTAGTTCTCAGATCTCAAATTTCACTTCATCTCTATACAAAAATAGCTTCTAATATAATTTAATTATTTCCTTTTTTATAATAGATATACTTTGATTTAATTAATGTGTTCATATATTTTACAGTAACTTAATTTGGTAAACTATGTTAAGTTTCTGTGTGAGATGTCACTTCAGGACATTGTTCAGTGGTCATGATAATGTTTAGTAGATGGTGGGACTCAATGTTCTTTAAAGTAATTTCCAACCTTAATGATTCTATGTGAAAGCTTTTGTTTAGTGAAGCTAGTTAATGATTCTGTCTGAGGTTGTGAAGATACCAAGGTTTGATCTATTTCTAGTGAAGTATTTGAGAGTTTTAGAAGCAGTACTATACAATACAAAAATTCTCTGGCAAGATCTATGAGGCTTTCTTGTCCCTATGTTAATGCTTGCTGCTGGGTGGTCATCTCCCTCATCAGATGATTTCAAATGGCTACACAACATGGCCCTTCCCATCAAGGAGGGGCAGATTATGCCTGGCTATTCCACTAGATCACTGAGTTTCTAATGGCTCAACTGGGATGCAAGTCTAGGTCTGTTTCCTAATCCATTGCGGAGGTTGTGTGCGGGTGGTACATGTGCCCAAGTAATTAAAAATTGTCACATTCACTGAATAGTTTCAAATAGGTATTTTCATAAAAATTACACTTGGGATTGTTTTGCTAGGTTTGACTTATCCATTCCTGATGCAGACTTTTGAATAAATAAAACATAGCCTGGTATTACTTAATATCATTTCATACAATTGGTGAAAACTAATTTGATGATCTTGTAGAGGGATTTCTTGTTTCCCAAAAGAACCAACAGATGACATCTATCTAATTTGCCAGTTAAAATTCGTACATGCAGCTTATATGAGAAAATTGATTGGAACTCACTTGACTATTGAATAAGATTCACATCAGTAAATATAGTAACTGCATTAGTATTACCTAAACTTCTGAACCACAAAATACATTTTGTCTCATTTTATTTGTAGAATAATGCTACAATTGGTTTGTGAATAATCAACTTCTCAATTTAGTTACAATTACATCCTGTTATAATAATTAAAATTGCAGCCTTCTATTTAGGTTATTTGAATGAAATAATTATTTCTCAGCTTAGGGTTTAATTAGATCTTTCTTTTTTTTCCTCCCAACTTTCAGAAAAAAAAGATTATATTAAAAATCATAAATCATATATGGGTTATACACTTTTGTTCAGTCTTCATCTGGTTTGGCCCACAGTGCCAAAATATGAGTACTTGAATATCTGTGACTGAAATTGAAGAACTGCATTATTTGAATTGCTCTTTATGGAAGATACCTTTCCATTAGACCATACATAGGAAAAGAGGAGTTGCCATCAGGCTATGAATGAAGTTTCATTTACTTCAGCATCTTGTGCTTGTTGGTGGCTGGCAGATAATGCAAAATACTGCAAAATAGGCAGTTATTTTATTCATGGCATCAAGGAAAGCTCCTTAGGAAATGTGGAGGATTAATACATATTCCCAAATCCTTATATATTTGCTATTTAAAACTCTCAAAAGACTTAAATATTTGCTTTATGTTCATAAATGCACTTTGATCTGCTTATGACTTTGGATACCTAATTGCTGTGTTGGTCTTACATCCTACATTTCAGTAGCAAAGGAAGTCTATGGAATATCTGCTCAGCTTCAGACTTCAAGAATGATACTTTCCTGGTGTCCCTAGCCTGAAGGAAGAGGGTTTTCTTGGTAACCCTTCTGCTTCATCCATGTTTCTGTGCCGCATCCCAACAGGGCAAAATACAGAAATGTCATACATATGTCTTCTCTCCTTCAGTTTTGGAGATTTTCTTCCTTTTCCTTTACCCATGAACGGTCTTGTTCTCTGCCAAACATCAGAAAACTGGTATTTCACCTCTCCATGTGCAAACCAAAAACAGGCTCTCTGCCAAGCCCAATCCATTATACAGCTTTAGCAGATCTGACACATATGGATTGACAAATCTTCTGATGTCTTCTACTGTCACTCTACAGCAACAGGACTGGGTGATTGTCTCAAGCTCCCCATTTACAGCTCACACAGCTATTCAAGACATCACCTGCCCCAAAGCAGTGCAATGAGTAAACTGATATTATATAGAGATTTATTTGGGAATGTGTATAAGAAGTAACTAAAAGGGCACCTAGGAGGTCTCACTAGAGCAAGTAATCTGAATAATCCCCTATTCTGTGCTTTGGACATAGCTCTGGCCACCACACAAAGACCTAACTGGACCTAACTGTTTCATTATTTGTAAGAGTTGTGAAGGCATTTTGTGTAAGGACAAAATGTCACTGCAGAAGGCATGAATGCTTACCACTTGGTGAAAATGGTAGCTATAACACCAGATTATAAAAAATATAGACCTACCTTGAGAAAGTGCTGCTTTCTGCATCAGTAATCTCAGTGCCTCTCTAGGTACAATTTGCAGCTTAGTAATAAAAAAGCTGCAGGGTACATTAGTATTCTATGATACCACAGAGCTCTTCTTCACATGCATATATATTACATTTCTGTGTATATGTTTGCACAATTAAATAACTTATGAAGGCACATTAGAGGAGAAAGAAAATTAAATATATTGTTATTCTTATCTTCACTGTATGAACCTGCAAGGGAAAAACCTCATAATAGCTAAGACATTAAATATTCTTATGAGGTTTTTTACACCTGGTCATCCATTTTATGAAAGATTTGAAATCTAGTGTGTAAAGTATCCAAACATCTGTAGTACATTAAAAGCAACATCTAGCAGTACCGCATAATCAATTAGTACTTCATGAAAATGTTTACTGTCTAGCAATTTGTATTTGAAGCATAGTCCTGTAGATTGAACAGTATGTCTGTTTCCATTTTTGGCCCTACTGCAGGTTTCTCATAGTCTTTTCTTTCTATATATCAATCCTCTCCATAAAACAGGAATAAGAAAAATCTGTCTGACTCAAAAGGGGTTTTGTCCTGGTTTGAGTTAGAACAGAACAATTCTGTTCAGTGATTTTAATTCTCAACATTTTTATCTACTTATAGCAGTAATAATGCTCAATGTTTAGGGGTATTACCAAGGGCTGGTGTGTGCAGAAAGGCTCCTGTGCAGACCAAGATCATTGCTCAATCTTGTGTACCATGCTGGGGATGCAGAAAGTTTTGTATATATTTGTATATAATCCATTCATTAAAGCTGGTTTAAGTTTCTTTTCAAAGCCATAAGTATCTCCTTATTCCCTTTCTCTTCCCCCTTGGGAATGGAGGGGGGTTAACAGAGCGTGTCTGTTATAGGTCTAGTGGACTGCCCTGACCCTAAACCTTGACAGGTTTCTAAAATGCAACCATAGAATACGTATATGACATCAAGCCAGTATAAACACATTCCCTTGATTTACCTGATTCAGTACGATTTTTAACCAGTGGAAACTGCACTCATTTTCCATGTAATTTCCAAAACTTTTTGTCTTTTTAGAGAAGTTTTGAGCCTCAAGCCTCCAAAGCTTTTGCAGTATTGCCACTTTCTTCTGTGGAATTCCAAGAAAGCAAACAGGCTTAGCCTGGGTTTGTGAAGGCTCTAACTTTGCACAGTAAAGTAATATTTTTATATGATCATGGCTAGTCCAAATAATGAAAATAATAAAGCCTCTTGCTGCACACATTTATTGCTGTCCTAAATAATGCCACAAATTCTACGTTTAGTTTCTTTCCAATACTGAACAGCCTGAAGGTTTTTCTACTAGAACTGTTCTTATTTTCAACTCTGAAGCACTCCTTTTATGGCTTGCGTATTTTGTTATGTTGTGTTATAATTGCCATTAAAAAGATGGCAACTAGTGCTAAATCTTGTGTAAACCCAGAGACATCAACAAAACTTGCACTGAAGAATCGTCACCTAAACAAGAAAGGCAGAGAATGTGATACCCAGCACTTGAATGAATAGAATGAATAGTAAAGGGTATATTAAAACTCCGGTCCCAGTAAAGAGTAAAGGCTTAAGGTGCAGAAATGGCATTTATGCAAGAGGAATAACTTTTAGAAAAAAGGAAACAACATGATCTGAGCAGCATCCCAAGAGGACTGTAAAAAACACAGGCATGGAGTGACCTCAAAGCAAAAGTACTGCGAGGCAATGGCATAGACAGTCCATTAGCATGGGAGAAAGAAAATTCAGCCAACACTCTAAGTACCACCCTGCAAAAGAGGAAAATATTTGCCTCCTTTTAGCTACTTTTATGGTCATTTTTCTACCAGGTGCAAGCTCTTTTTACTCTTCTTCTTCGTGTTTTTATTCTCCTGTAACAATGCAGGAATAAAAGATGCCATAGAGGCCCTACTGTCAGTAAGCCATGTGTTCCATATGGTTTGGTGGGGTAAGAACCCAGAAAAAGCCTTTAATCTGTATTTCTCTTCTCTCACTCCAATGATATCTATTTTGCTTGGTCCTGCTTCTTAGAGTCTCATCAGCATTTGATTAATCTGCTGGCATTATTACTCAAAATTTCAAGCTTGTCATCAACACTTTGAGAAAGTATTGAAGGTATCATCATCTGTTTCTGCTTCAGTTGCTAAATTCTACCAGGTTGTTTGCACAGACATTGCCTGCCTGACCCAGCTATATGCTTTATGTGAAGAGAAGTGTTAAAGTAGGTGGAATTGCTCTTCATATCCCAGTGAAGATGGGAAAGAGTGTGTTGTAGGGATTAGGAGCTTGCACTGTAAATGTGGGTCTGCTGGAAGCTGAAATGGTGTGCTGAGAAACAATGTTGTATAATAGCTAGGAAGTTACTGGAAAGATCTAGAAAGAAAAATAGGAATTTAAACAGGAGGAAAAAAAAAAAAAGTGTTTTTTTTTCTTCTTGTTTTTACTGTGGTTCTCAGTCTGGTACCAGCATAATTTTGAAAAAAAACACACAAGTGTGCAAGTTAGGACACAGGCTCCCAAGAACAGGATTATTTGGCTATTGTTGTTGATATAAATAACAAACTGGAAGTTTGTGATAGGTAATCTCTTGCACTTTCTGAGGTTTGTTTAGACTCAATGAGGCTAATTTGATAAAGTATTTTGCTGCTTGCCAAAGCTGAATGTCTGGAGTTGTAGGTCACTGGGATTCTGATACCTTCAAAGCTTTGCCTAGCTGGAAAAAGTCAGCACAGCACTGGAGCTTGCTTTATGCAGGGACTGGTGGCTTTATAACTCTGACCTTAGGCTGGAAGCCTGGCTCTGACAGGAGTCTATTAAAGTCCCTGAATAACTTGGTGTAATACCAACTGGTTTTATTTCAGCTGTGATGTCAGGCAAGACAAAGTTCCTTAGTCCCTAAAATTCCACTTAGAAAATCCAAGCTTTAGGCAAAAGCTCATACTGAAAAGCTTCTTTTTACTTTGGAAGCTCAGCTGGTACAAAATCCCATCCTAATTTAGAGTAGTTGTGACTTAACTGCAGAACAGATTACTATGAAACTTCTGAAGCTAAATGCCTCGTGAATTAAACTTCTGTCTGTATTGGACTCTAATTTTTACATTTTTGGTTTGGTTTGGTTCTTTTGCCCCTTTTTTAAAAAGTTTTTGTGTGTCTTTGGCGTTTTTATCTTTCACAGCAGCTGAGCCTATGACTTCCAATTCAAATGTGCTAGATTGCTGTGACAGGTTGACATTCTGGTGCTGATACGGTTTGAAAGTACTAGTCACATTTCTGCATCTGGGATTCAACAATCTGGAGGAAAAAGGGCAACCTGCCTCCATTTTGATTTGCTGCAGCATGTATGGTTCTAGCACTGGGTCCTTGGGTTGAGGGTTGAACAAGTTAACTTCAATACACAAAGTAGAGACAGAGCAGGATAGAAATTGGCTTGGTCACATGGGGAATGCACTATAATAACTTCTTCAAATTTGGTAAGTGCACTGTTCACACCTAGATGTGGAAACCCCTTACTAACCACTTACCAATCAAGAAATGCATTTAATAAAAGATTTATATTTTAGTAACTCAATAATATTGTTTCCTGACTCTCACTGTTGCAAATCTGTGTGTTCATTTTTGTATAACTTTTTTAGCTGAAGTTTTCAGTTCTTGCTGATTCCTCTTGTGCTGAATTTTTTGTGGTGGGTTTTGGAGAAGGAAGGACACTCAGTGAAGTCTCTGCCTTTTTTCCCTACAGTAAATACAAAATGTAGACAAGCTAATTAGACAGGCTAATTTAGAGAAAACTATCTGGTAAAAGCACCTTAATAGGATTATAGCCAGAAATTTAGGGATCAATAGATTAGGATGAACATCCTAAGAACTGGAGAGCTGACAAGAAAAAATCAAAGATCTGGGACTGATTAGTATTAACACTGGGGAATGACTGGTTGGACTAAGAAAGGAGACTGGTATCTCCTGAAGAGTTCAAGATGAGCACTTGAAAACAGGAGATGGCTGGAGAACAGGAAGGTTAGATGTCAAAGAAGGTGAAAGAGAAAACAAAATTGGGGTAAACAGGAATGGATGGTTTAATTACTGAACAGGGTATCAAGAAACTTTCAAGAAGGTTCAAGAAAAGGGAGATCATAGAAGATGAACTCAAGTCTGGGAACAAATACATTTGTTTCCAGGGATGTAAGGCACCTTACACCTTGGCTTAGTTTCAAGCATCCTCTGAGGAAAGAGTCCTGTTTTCAGCAAATACCTGAGAAATGCACTGTGTCCATTTTGCTCTTCTGTTGATTCCTGTAAGGATGAAAATCCCCTTGGGTTATCAGTAACTTTGGTAGCTTACTTAACAGAGGATCGTGTGATGGAAATGAGTCACCAGGCACATTTGTGAACCATGTGGATGTTAGTATAATTTCTCATACTGGGGCTGAATGTATTTTTTGTTTAGAGTTAGATGTAAGCAAAAGAAAACTGCAAATTTTACTTATTTTAACATAAGTATTCTTTGTCTTTATTCAAGAACAAAAGCCAGAAACTGTCTGTACAGTCATTATCTCTGCAACCCTAAATTAGTTTCTATGCATTTATGCACCACAATTACAGTAAAGAATATAAGATATGGAGAGATGACCCTTTGCATCTTTGGGACTACTACTTTATTCACTGCATGCATGGAAATGTCTTATGTGCAGAATGGAAAATTAACCCAAAGCTGTTCCTAGATGGGTTCTCTAAATGAAACATGAAGCTGACTACATTGTTTCATGATTAAAAATTGTTAGTAACTCCTCAGAGATGGATTTTCCCCATGAAAATCTTAAGACCACCTCAGGCAATGCTAGGACAGTTTACTAGCTGCCAGCTCTGTGAGTGCTGGTTCAGTTTTGAAACCATCCATTTTTTGGTACTTGAGGAGAACTCTGTATCTCATCTGGGAAAGTACTAAACTAAGTGGGGAGAGCTGTTCTTTGAATAGACAAATGTAAATATGCCTAAAATCTTATACAGAGGTGTTTTGAAAGAAAGATTTAAAAAAAAAAAATAGTAGTCTTAATCACCTTCTACCTCTGTTCCCTTTCAACAAAACAAGGACAACAGTATTTTTTGCAAAATTACAGCATGGTTGAGATTGGAAAGGACATCTGGAGGTCTTCTGGTCCAAACCTCCTGCTCAAGCAGGGTTACTCAGACCCAGTTGTCCAACACTGTGTCCAGATGACTTTAATTCCACAGAACTGTTCTGAAAATTAATGAATGGGGGTTTTTGGAGCATTTGGTCACTATAGCAATAAGCATCATAAGTCAGGAGGAAACTGAGCACTATCCACTCTGTGGAAAGCTACAAAAAAAAAATTAGCATGAGCTCATGTAATTAGAAAATACATTATAATGCACATTAGAGTACACTGGCTGATTCTTCTGCTTTTGATTCCACGACCTTAGTAATCCTTTAGTGTGATTTCTATGTTTTTGTTTTATAAATGCTCTAGTGGCAAGCCAGTTAGTCCTGTCTATAAAATATTGCATTTATTATGTTGATGCTTATATTAAGGCTTTGTGAGAACCCTTGGAGTGCATCCGATTTGTTATGTGTGTAGTGTAAGTGTTGGTCAAATGAATCAATAAACACTGAATACATTAGCTGTTGTATGAAGAATATGAATATGAAGAATATGGAGAATATGAATAGTAACCAGTGAGTATTATCTGAGATTTCAGACACTTTGACTCATTCCCTTTCTCTTTCTTTTGGCAGTATATTTCTGTGACAACAGATGAACTTTGTCCTGAGGATGCGATAGGAAAGTGGTTAATTAAGATCAAAATATATATGCTGTACCCTACTTCTCTTCAGCTTTTGTAGCTTCTGTTCATTCAGTGCAAAAAAATATAATTATCTCTGCTATTTTAGCCATAGTCTGTGAGTGAATCTATGGAAAGTAATAACACTCCCCCTCCTCCTTTATGTTAAAGTGAAGAGTATAAAACTTGAACTTCTAGCACCTTGCCCTCTTGGATATTGTTCTTGCTTGTTGTTTCTAGCCCTGTTTCTAGATTTTCAGGTATGGATTTTTACATCCTCCACTTTATCTGTTTTGGAAACGATCTGAATACTGCTTTCTGACCCTGAACTGAATCAGATGTAGCTATAATAGTTCTCTAAGAGAGTGTTTTGTCCATTTTATGTTGCATTAGACATGTATTGAGTTTGGTAGATTGTATTAGTAGACTTGCTTTAATGTTCTGATGTGCAATGAAAAAGTTAAACCAAGTAGGACTATACCCATTTCTCTAAGTTTCTTCCATCTACAGTTGCAGTAGTCTTTGCTAGAATACCTTGATGGATCAGGAAGATTGGATAAGAGAAAATAATATATTTTTTTTTATAATGTGTTTTTTTTCTGGCTTATGGGGAACTGAGAGACAAAGGTATATGAGTCACTGGTATATGAGGAATGACACTTTAATGTGTAGGTGACACACTTATTTCCTGTGTGGGATTGTAAATTTTTTATAGACCCAGACTATGACCAGATTGCACTTGATGTTACAATGGTCATCACATCAGGGGGCTATTAAGAGGATACTTTTTCTTCTTTTTTAACTAACAGTGTAAGAGGGTAATGGTCAGTGCAGGTGGATGGTCATTTAATGGGAATCCCAAATGAAGCAGAAAATTGAGGGGGTCTGGGTTAATTTGCAGTCTTTTTCTGGGCACTGAGGCAATCTGAAGAGAGGTTGCAGAATCTCAAGGTCACATTTTCTTCATGCAGCTCTACGCTGTTTAAGGACCAGAATAACAAATATCTAATATTCTGAAAACTGTTTTTTGCTTCCATTCACCATCCATCCATCCATGAGTTGCACAGCCGATATCATCTCAATATCTGAACAACTTGCATCCTTAATGTATTGATCCACCCAGAATTCCTGAGAGGCAGAAAAGTGCTATTACCCCTATTTTAGAAATAAGGAATTAAAGCGTGAGAGATAAGGACTTAGTCATAAAGTCAGTCAAGGAACAGAGAAGTTAGCGTGTCTTAAATGTTGTAATACAAATCCCAACCATCCTCCATGCATCCTAGAGGAACTTAAAACCTCTATTACAGTAAAGACTCATTTGTGCTTTTAAACATTTTCTATTCTTCAGGAAGCCTTTAGATCAGGAACAAAAGCATTTTTTACTTTCCAAATCTTCACGTCTGCTCCTAACATCTGCATAAAGATATTTTTTTTTTTTTCCCTGCTTCAAAACCAGACATGAAAATCTTTCATATTCCTTGTCAGGCTTTTGATTTTTGTGTGTGTATATTTCAGAGCTCCTTCACAGATTAATTTCCACCAATATAGTTTAACTGCCCACCATTTCCAAAACAGACAAAATCTTGATGACACAGAATGCAATCAAAACATTTTTCTTTTAATTTGGTAATTTGTCTTGAGACTGTATTCATTCAATATGTATCAGTTTTTACATCATTCTAATTTCATTATACCCCACTATTTGGACACATAAGTAAATTATTATAAACTTATTATAGCCTTAGTATTTACAGAGATAAGGCAGTCTGTCTGCTGTGTTTGTCTGAGAAGGGTTAAAATGTAGTTCTTGTGATTTGAAGATTATATGGACTTACTATGAGTCTTATTTTATAAGACAGGCCAGCCAACCTGTGGAAGAGAGCTCCTGTCCATGGGGAGTTCTGGTTTGATAATATTTTCTTTCACTGTGGAGATAAAGGAATTTCAAATTGATCAGGAATAACTAATGAAGACTGGGAGTTTCTTCAGATTGTCATTTTTGTTCTGGACTGCACAATTATTTTTTCTGGTGAATTAGTTGAGGTTTGTTAGATTTGGAGAGGTAAAAATGAGAGCTGGATTTACTCTTTTGAAATGAAGGATGGAATATGCTACAGACTATGTAGTCCAGTTTTACTTTCAATGACTAATAGTTTGCTACAACATCAGTGCTTTAACTTAGGGTTTTCAAAAGTGACTGTAGCAACCAGCTTTCTACCATTCTTTTTGTGTTATTTATTCACTGTTTTTACATATTATGTATTTTTTCCTGATAGTCAAATTTGTTCTCAGGCATTTCATGGTGCCATTTTTTCTATTTTGAGTTACAGCTAATTCGCTTAAAAATCTGAGTGGCTTGCTTTGTTTTAAAAGAATGTAAGAGAAAAGATTATATTTAAATAAGTTTCCATTTATTATCAGTGTTCCCATGAGCACTTCTATACTATCTGGTGTAACTCCTCAGAGAATCTTGGGGCAAAAAAGTAGCAGAACATCAGGACCAAATGAACTATATTTTTTTTAGGTGCTCAGAGCTCCGTTTTAAAACAAGATGGTCTTTTGAGACCTGCATAGTTGTGTCTGCATGGCCCAGCACTTTTTTTTTTGTGCAGCAGTATGCCTGAGTTAGCTTGTGTGGTTTTCTACCACCACCCTCTTTTCCTTGATTAAGATGTCCCAGGGCTGTCCAAGGAAAGCTGTCAGCCTCATGGGCCAGGATGATACCCATCACAACGAATGAACAGGAGAGGCTTTACGGATCACATTACAGAACCAGAACCAGCTAGGTGATACTTTATGAACATTTGAGTTTGCATAAACTTACGGATGGATGTTTAGGGAAAGAAACAAGTACAGAGAAAGACAGGGATCAGGGTGGTCTGGGGAGACGCAAGACTGTAATAAGGGGATAAAAGGAACTGGTCATGTGTGAGTGGATTGCTGGACAGTGTGCTTGTCTGACTGTGCCCTGTATGTACATGATCAGTGCAGTCTGGCCTGTCTTTAAAATCCATTTCTAACTATTTTACTGGGTAAGGGGGTGTCTATTCAGTGTGCATGTGTGTACTGGGGCTTTAAGTACCAGCTCCTGGAGTAAGACCACAGGTCAGAGTGGTCTGTGGTGCCAGGAATTGGAGGGATTGGAGTGCACACACATAGTGCAGGTGCACAGGTCGCTCTATAATTACTGGAGAACATCAAGCTGGAGTGTCCTTCGAGTAGTGTAAGAGGCTTGGGAGCCAAATACCAAGAGAAACTTAAGTCTGGCCCAGAGACTAGAGAGACCACAGGGTCTGCAAGTTGATAACTGGAGATATCATAAAGATCAAAGGCAAATACAGGAGGAACTGTGGGGTCTGGGAGTCAACTGAGAGGTCCATTTGCATATGTGTGTGTGTATGAGGCAAGGGGAGATGGAGGATCAAGGGGCCAGTTGGTAAGTAGAGTATTTAAGCCCTGCTACTGGGGACATAATACGTGTGTATTTCCCACTAATGGGTCATTGTTGTGGAGGGAATACCATCAGGCTGTTTGTGCCATCTGTGTTTGCATGAGAGTTTCTGTCTTACTTTGTGTGTCCAGGTGTGTTTACATGTATATATTGTGTATCATGTGGATATGTGTGCTTCTTGGGAATGCATGTTTAGCCTCACTGGCTGAACCTTGCTTCTATGAGGCTACCAGATTTGGCAGCCCCTAAAAGTTTCATCATTATTTGCTTTACTCTAGAGTACAGAAGCCTCTTTTATAGCCTAATATCTTCTTTTAGCAGTCAGTATATGATCAACAGTCCAAACGCAGTTTGCTTAATTACAATTTTTTAAGTGATATTCCTAATTAGGAACCAACTATCTGAATGCTTTCTCTTTGACACTAGCTGATAATTTGGTCATTTCATGTAACTCTTCTCCATTCATAAGAAATTATTCCTAGGAAATTCCTATTCCTATAACAGGCACATCAACGAAGTTATTCATGTAAACTCTTTTTTTTTTTTTTTTTTTCCTGTGTCTCCCTCTCTCTGTCCTAAATCATATGTTCCTAAATTACAAACATATATATCAGGTTAGGGGTAAAGTGTTCAGACTATGCAGCTTTATATTCCAATCCTTACTCAAAAAGCTTTGCTATTCTGGAATATGCTCAAGGATGGTTAACTTCAATGGGACTGGAACCAGATAAAAAGCAAACAAATAATGTGCTTTATTGAGTTAGGACAGTTATCTAGTTTTCCACTAACGTAACTCCACCAAGGTAAACTGATTTCTGACAGTTGAAGGGAGAGAAGAAAGTGTCAAGTTCCCACATTGTTCTCCATAGCTGGTAATTTACAGGGGAATGCAAGTACTGTCACAAAAGTTCCCAGTGTTGTTAAGATCTCTTGAGATCACAGTCTAGAAGTGAAATGAGACTTCCCATGGATGACCAATGCATATGGCTTATGGAATGAAACCTGCTGATGGTGATAAAGTCTGTTCATGAGACTGGCATTGTTTGAGCTAACTTCACATCTGAAACAGGCTATCTTGGGAAAGATATAGTCAGCCTATGTGAATTTTCCAGTTGTGTTTTCAAGATGGCATGATAAAGACCCAAGAGATTAAGCTGTTTATCTAAAAAACAGAGCAAATGCTTTTTTTTTTTTTTTTGGAAAGAGACTAAAGTTTGAAGTTCTTTCTAACCTACATCTTTTCAGAAAAGATTACGAAGAGGGTTCTGGGAGGCAAGAGGGCAACCACAGAAAAGAAGAATAAGTCTCAGTGTAGAGAAAGGATAGCTGGAGGAGCAAATGAGCATTTCTGAATTAAACATGCACTGACAGAAGGGAAAAAATTAGAAAGTAAAAAACTTTTGAGAGTTCAATTACAAAACCAAATAAGTTCAATTACAGAAACAAACACAGGTAGGTAGCCTGTAGGTAGGACATGATGCCATTAAAGGAACTCACTAGTGACAATATACTTCACCAACTGTTAAAAAAAATAATAAAAAAAAAAATTTGATTCAGTTGAACAGCAAGTGTTACTATAGCCAAATAATTTATTCTCAGTCTTTGGTGTCAGTATTTATCCAAATAGTCCTTCAAGTATTTGCTTTTCTTTTCCCTTTTCTTAATTAGTTTGAGAAGATTAAACTTTTAATGCAAATGGATGGATTCTGTCCTGATATTGGTGGAAAGGTCAGCTAAATTTGGTTGAGATCAAAGCAAAGTGTGCAATATGACTGGTAAAATAAGAGCTGAGAACTTAAGCTGTCATTCTCTGTGTTGAATGGTTCAAAGACAGCACGAGTCAAGGCACTGGTGATGACATGAATTACTTTAAAAGGACTCTGGGAAAAATATTCTCTTCCAGTATGATATGACCTACAGAGAAAAACAAATTTACAGATCTAGAATTTAAGCATTTCACAAATGTCATAAAATTATTTTGTATGTACTTGCCTTGCTTGGTGTTTCTAGTTTATATATATCTCAGTATTAACAAGATGGGTTTTTCTTTTTTCTTTTTTTTTTCCTTTTTTGTTTTGAGATTATGTAATGAAGAGATTTAATAGACTTCACCACAGAAAAAGAAGAAAAATTGCACCTAGTTTAAAAATGTTTGTTTACCCTCCCCTCTTCTTTCTGAAATTTGAAAGCCATCTGAATGATCTCTAAGTAGCTGAAAACAATTCAAGGAAGAAAATTTTCTGAAAGTATCATCAAAATCTTTCCTGTCAATTGAAAAGGATGATTCTTAGCAGTGCAATTTCATTAGCACTTGAAAATCTTGAGTGGTTCTAAGATACAGTGTAACTCATTTTTTTAGAGCATTGTGTTAGAGGCTTTGCTCCTATTGTTGCACTCCTGCTTAATATATTCTTCATATTTTCCCTCTTTTCTCAGATTACATGGGATGGATATATATGTTTGTATGTAGGCTGTATATAAAATTTACTGAGGTATTACACTAAAATTTCTTCTGGTAAATTCCAACGAGGATGTGAGATACAGAATAGAAAAATAAACCCCCTAAATCTCTCTCTATGTCTTTGTTAGTGGAACATAATTTGTCCTTAATTTCTTTTTATTATGAGTTCAATTATGTTTCACTAATGATCAGCCAGAAAAAGATATAAATAAATTACTCCTAGAGAAGAGAGATGGTAATCATCATTTGTAACACAGAGGGAGAGCAATTCTAGACTCTACTGTGCTAAGTCCTGTGTAAACCGAAAGCAAAAAGATGTTCCCCTTGCTGAACTTAATGATTAAGTATAGGAGCATATAAAATAAATCTGTGTTACCCAAAGTTTGAATCTTACTGTTTTTAAGTGAGACTTGGAGGACAGCATTTCCAAGGTAGTTTTTGACAATCTCAGCCTAGAAGGCTCCATTTTATTTTTAGTTTGTTTATGTCCTTCTTCTAATAAACCAGGAGTAACATTTTGTGTGAATTTGTTCTCTGGAGCCCAGCCATTTGCACTGTGGCTAGAAGGTGTCACACTGAAGGTAGGTATTGATGGGAATATAATAAGTTTTTTAAAAGAACTGTCATAGATGTTAGCAAGAGAGAGGCTCAAGACAGATGAGATAAGGACAAAAAGTCACTTCAGAAACTTTATAGAAAAGGATAAAGATTTTCAAAGTGTTACGGATAGGTTTTCCTTGTTCTAGAAATGGAAAGAAGTGGGTTAAGGCTGAATAGGGAAAGTTGCTTTTTTGAGGATACAGATATAAACAAATCTAACTATTAGGAGGGGGTAGGGAATGAAGTTACCCACAACACTGGAAACTAAAAGGATTCTGCTACAGCTCTCTTTGTGAAATATATACTCTCATTGTTGATTGAGAACTTCTGGATTCAATTTGGAAAATGTTTAATTAAGGAAGTAACTTAAAGATCATTGGAAAAGCTCATTCACTTCCCTTTCCACAATGTCTGGAGAGTCTGACTCCATGCTCCTGAGGACCTAGCATATTTTTGTTCTCTGTTATAAACCTATTGCCCTATGGAGAGAGGACAGAAGAGATTGTACAGATTTCCTAAAAGGATAGAAAGTTGGCTCATTTGTTACAACAAGTGCAATCTCTTGCACATTACTGAAGTATTAACATACACATGGTATCCTGGAGAAAACAGCTACTTAAGCAAACAGCATGGGCACACCTGTAAATAGCCCATCCTCTCTTCTAATAAAAGGAAGGGGGAAGAGAAGGCAGGTTGGTGGGTGTAATGCTGAGAGAGGTCTATGCAAGGAAAGACAGAAGAGAGGTAGGTTAAGTTATTCAACTGTTAAATCAAAGATAAAAATGATTAAGCTTTAATAGTTTTGTTTTTCATTGTTGGAATGATATTTGGTGTTTGTAGTTAAAATATATAATTTGTTCCTGTAACTGAAGATGAGGGGTTGGAATTCTTCATTTTCAGAAGATGCTTACAGCTTTATTGTCAGAAATAATATCTTTCTCAGGGAGGGAAAAGTCTAAACGCAGAGAAGTTTGAGTTTTTCTTTCACTCAGATGTATTTGCATATGTTCAAGTTACTCCTGCTAACTCCCTGGCTCTGTGTGTTCACCTGTGGCTGCCTCTCTGTACAGGTGTTTCTGTATAGAGAGAGTGTATATAATATCAGGTGTTCTGTTTAATTCTAAATTAGATTGTAAAGCTATGTTTGTGGCTATGACTTGAAGTAGGGAGTATGATTTTTCAAGTGATGGTTAGTAGAGGTGTTTCATTACCCAGTGCTGCTTGGTTTGATTACCCATCCTGATGCTGCTATGAGCCCTTTACTTCTCTGTAACTACTGTCTGAGGTGCAGCCCTTGAAGAACACATTGGCTCATGTGCTGATTGTGCTCCTCTGATGTTTGTTGCCCAAGTTCCCCAGGGTGGAAAATATGCAGCATGGATGCCTCCTCTGAAGGCAACTGCTTATAAGATCTTGAAGGTGTAATTCGTTTTTCCAATGTCCCATGACTGCTTGGCTCTAAAATCTAGTGAGGGCAAGTAGCTGATTTTCTCAACTTTAACTCTTAGTGGTAAACTTTCCCTAAAATAAAGTCAGAAGTCACATCCTGGTGACCAGAGACGAGTTTAGAAAAATTGTGGGATCTGTTTTGTATCAAGAGTCATGTCAGACTTAGAAAGGGAAGTTGTTGGGGTGTATGGTGAAGAAGCAGCATCAATATATCACTGTACTGCTTGTGATAGAGCCCCATTTCAAAGGCAGTAAGGAAAGCAATATATCATGAGCTGACTCTTGAATTTTCTCTGTGTCTCCTGTGTTATATTGCCTGACCCCCAAAACTGCTGATGTATGCTTTCCTGAGATGCTGTTTTCTTCCCTAGTTGACCTGCTTCCCACTACCAGTTTAAAAGTTGGAGAGTAGTTCAGATTTAATCAGAGCTTCAAATTCAAGCAGAGAGATTTAGAAGCCTGAGTTAACAGTACTACACTCTTGCCACTAAGCTTTTGTCTGAAAGTTGATGGAGTAACAGCATAGGTGACAAAGAAAAATGTCATATAAAGCTAAATCAAATAGACTTACATTTCAGTCTTGAAACTAGTGCTGCAGGTTACAGTTTACAACTCAGCTAGTAATACTAAAACTAAATATAATAAAAAAATACCAAGATCTTATTATCAGGAAAAAAAAAAAATCTAAGGATATATAATTCTAGGAGGCATTTAAATAGCAAGATATCACTGTAGTGACATCAAAAGAGAAGGACATACAGGTAAAGGAGAAAAAGAATACCAGAAATTATTAGGGGTTTGAATACAAACAAATAAACAAAAAATCCAACACTCTATACCCAGAGAAGATGGGAATGGATGCAACAGTAAGAATTAAGAAGCCACTAATACCAGCACTGCAAAATCAGTCAAGAAGCCAGACCATCACTCTCTTAAATCTTTCACCTATACTTGTCATTAGCAGCAGGACTTGAAATGTTAATGAATATGCCCTCATATAGTAGCCCTGGGAATTGCTACCATTACCAAACTAAAGGTGTAGAAAATGAGGTGGAGAGACTGAGGTCCTGTAACTTTATGCATCTAGTCTAACCTTGTCATCTCGCTTCCATCTGTAGCTGCTGGAGAGACAGCAGCACTTGCAGAGGGCAATTCAATTTTCCTCTGTTGGCTTCCTAAAGCCATTGAAAAGCTTGACTATCAGTTAGGTTTCAGTGAATCCTACTTTAAGTGATGCTTTCAAGGACATGTAAACCTTCTATGGCTATTTGGGGAATTGAATGCAAATTTTTTTCTTATGCAACTCAGGAAAGCATATAATTTTTCATAATAGTGCCATAGATATCAGAAAGTACTAATACCAACCTCTGAAAGTCACTGAGGGTTTTGATGGAAATGAAATGGAGAGACACAACACATCTGACTGTCTGTATGGTTTACATAGGCTCTCAAATGCCTGCAGTTCAGTATAGGGACCAAAGCAATCCCCACATGGGGAATGAATTATCTGAAACTGTGGGGGGGGGGTGGGTGGAAAGTCCTCCTTTTTTTTTTTCCTTTTGTTATTGTTTGTTTCAATGTGGGAGAAAAATTCCATCTCTACATTAAATACATGCATGTAATCTGATTTACTTTCATTCCAATGACTGAACCAAAAATCTATTATTCATCTGTTTTCTTTCATTCAATTCCATCAGTTAAAAGAAATAAAGAAATTGCTACTCTTTTGCAATCATAACTCTCTTTAATCATTATAAATGTTCCTTAGCACCTATAACCTTACTAGTGACAGCTTTGTCTCTAGTTTATTATAAGGTGTAAAATGCTGTAAACACTAACCAAAACTGATCAGGATCTGTAGCTATTACATGACAGTCATCTCTTTGCTGGAAACCTTTGCTCTGTATTGTAATTATTCAAAGCATTCAAAAGTCAATGTAATTAAAAAGAAGACAGTTCTAATGGACAAACTGCAAGCCGTCTGGACTACATCTAAATAAAGTAGCTAGTTAGAGTAAGCATTTCCTTGCCACAACAGAATGCATCTGACCCTTTTCTTCTCTATCTTATCTCCAGAAATTTATGTGTCTTTGCTCTCCCACTAGACATTGTTTCCCCCTTTTTAGTGAGAAAATGAAATGCCAAAGTGCTGAATCACTAGGGAAAATGACCTTGCTGGAAAGATGAAATCTGAAAACTAACCACCTTGGCACTTGTGATTGTAGCGAATAAAACCTGCTATTTGTGAACCTCTCAGGATAAGAAGTGCTTCAGCAGGAATGGTTTTAGCAGGCTGCAGTGTCTCTCTTAAGAAGAGAGGAAAAATCATCATTCTGTTTTGATCACTTGTTTTTCCACTGCTGTAATGCATTCAGCTCAGCAGTCAATCCTACATTAATAAACTTAATGTAAGTGAACTTTACTCTTGAAGCATTCTTAAGGTGAGCTAGTAAGTGAAATCTGTATGAGAATCAGTAACACGTACCTGACATAGCTTCCTCGAGCTGAAAGCGTGTCAGCCATTAACCACTTCATAGATCTCTGTTGCAGGATTTGGGGACTGAAGTGAGGAAAAAAGACATATGAAAGAGAAAGCTAATTGGATGAAAGCTAGTAATTAAGCTTCATTGATTTTGGCAGGAAATGCTGGTAAATATGTATGCTTCAAGATGCTTCATTTTAAGATCTTGGATTGTTGTGATTTTAATTCTGGTTGGTTTTGGTTTTCTTGTATGTGGGGGTTTCGTTTTGTTTTTGTTTTGACTTAGAATCATAGAATTGTTTAGGTTAGAAAAGACCCCTAAATCATTGACTCCAGCCATAAACCCAGCACTGCCAAGTCCAATACTAAACCATGTCCCTCAGCACCACATCTACACATCTTTTAAATACCTCCATGGATGGGGACTTCACCTCTTCCTTGGGCAGCCTGTTCCAGTGCCTCACAACACTTTCTGTGAAGACATTTTCCTAATATGCAATCTAAACCTTCTTTGGCACAACTTGAGGTCATTTTCTCTTGTCTTATTGCTTCTTCCTTGGGAGCAGAGACCAACCCCCACCTTGCTCTAACCTCCTTTCAGGTATTTGTAGAGAGTGAGGTCTCCACTCATTCTCCTTTCTTCCAGGCTAAATAACCCTGATTCCTTCAGCTACTCATAAGACTTGTCCTGTAGATCCTTCACCAGGTTAAGTGCCCTTTTTTGGACATGCTCCAACATCTCAATGCCTTTCCTGTCATGAGAGGCCCAAAACTGAACCCAGTATTCAAGGTGCAGCCTCACCAGTACTGAGTACATGGGCACAATTACTGCCTTAGTTCTGCTGGCCACACTTTCTGATACAAGTCAGGATGCTGTTGGCCTTCTTGGCCACCAGGGCACACTGCTGGCTCCTGTTCAGGTGGCTGTTGATCAACACCGCCAAGTACTTTTCCACGGGGCAGCTTTCCAGCCACACTCCTTCAAGTCTGTAGCATTGCTTAGGGTTTGAAGTTTCTTATTGTCTCCCTGAACAGCCTCACAGAAGCTTTGTAGTCTTCCTGAGTTGCCTGCCCCATCTTACATAGGCCATAGTCTTTCCTTTTATTCCCAAGTTCCAGCCAAAGCTCTCTGTTCGGACAGGCCAGTCTTCATTCTGTTCTTTATTCCAAGCCCACCAGTTCATTTTACAGCACATGGGGATGACCTTCTCCTGTGCCTTAAAGATTTATATTTCCTTTTCGAAGAATGTCCAGCCCTTCCTGGACTCCTTTGACCATCAGGATTGCTTCACAAGGAGCTCTGTCAGCTAGTCTCCAAAACAGGTCAAAGTCTGCCTTCTGGAAGTCCAAGGCAGCAGTTCTCCTTATGTCCCCAAGAAATGAAAACTTTATCATTTCATGGTTACTATGACCAGGATTCTTGACCTTGCTTTAATGTTCAGCTACATCTTTGATCACAATCACCTCCTATAAGCATTCAGGCCCTATTGAGTCTACCACAGCGCAGCATCTCACGTCAGATGACACACTCTGTGCTTAAAGGCTGGGCCATGATCTGAAGTTGCCAGTCACAGGCAGGGCATATCTATGCTGACAGGTGCTTACAGGGACTTGCTGGAGGATGTTGCCCAACTTACATCACTGTGTGTTTTCCATGGCAGGTGGCTCTAATCAAAACTGAGCTATGTAGGGCTGATTCAGCCCAGAGAAATGGGAGTGGACTCGTTGGTATTTTATGTCTCTGAAACTCTTATTATTTATGAAATGTGTTTAAAGATGAGCTCTCACAATAAAATTCAGCAAAACAGATCATCCCAAAGTATTCTGAAGTTCAAATGGATTTGGAATCACTTTAAAACAGATCTGTATCTCTTCTGCACTGAAGGTAATGCAATAATCTTCCTATAAGACCTTCATAAACTGTGATTTTTGGCTGCTTTACTCCTGGTGCTGATTTTGATCTTTTCCACTTGCATAGCTACATATACAGGAAAGCTGTTCAGTTATCTTATTTTTATGTTTCACTATCTTATCAATGCACTCATGCACACAGACGGAAACTAAAAATATTTGAAGTACAAAGTTACATTCTATGCTATAATGTGAACGCTGAGACAGTTTTTCAAAGAACAGTAGGGAACCATATAGTTAATGCCTCTGGCATTCATTTCCATTATGCTGTATGGCACAAGTCTGATAAAACTTCGTGGGACGTATTGAGGCTTTAAGATATTGCTATGAAATGTTAGCCTTACTCAGAAATCCAAATGAATTTCACAATTCATTTACTTGCTCTGTATTGACAACAATAATTAGCACTAAATATTAATGTGAATGCAGAAGTGCATGAATCCATTAGATACAGTATCAGTGAAGCCTTTATCCTGTGTAAAGCTCCAGAACGTGACAATTGCCAGCTGCATATACAGAAAGAACCACAGAAAGATCTTGATGTAGATGAGTCTTGGGTTTTTTTTGACAGATGAAGACAAATTGCTGATAATTATGTACCATTTTTCATATAAATCTCTTAAGGAACACGTGATGTGGCTGAGACAGGAATAGGATACATTAAGTCATACTATGGTTCAATATTTAATTACTGCAAGTTGGAATATCTATGTTCCCCCCCCCTTTAAAAATAAACCCAGTAATTAACTCTTCATTTAAAATTGAGTGTCTTGGATGCAGAATTTGTTGCCTGGGAGTTTCTGACTGACAGCTAGAGGATGTAGTTTCAGTTATACAACTACTTCTCAAATGTTGTTCCTTCTCCCTCTTCACTCCCTTCCCCCCTCCCCAAAAAAACCCGAACCAACCCAAATCACCACATATAGGAAAAATAAGTGTGATACCCTCATTAGGGACATTGTACAACCTGAAAGATATCAAGGGAAGTTGCTGCTTTTTTTTTTTTTTCACTGAAAGAAAAAATGTCCTAAACTCTTGGGAAATAAATAAGCAGTGAATGTGGAAGCAAACTAACAATATGTTATTATAGACTCTGTTCTCTTTCTGGCTCACCAATAAAAATACAATTTTGATTATAACTATGAATTCCACTTTCTCAGTACAAAGAGACTGTTCTAATACCATTGTAGTTATCAGAAAAAAAAAAAAAAACAACTTAAATTTCAAAAGGCACACCAGGGACCAGTTCTTTTATTCATTAATACAAGTACAGATTATTCTAGTTTTTCTACCTTTCTGGAACATCATCAGTGGCACTCAAATGTTTGAAAAAGAGAAAATACCCAAATAATAAATACTAATGTGATGCAGACTCCTTCTACACCCAAACTGGTGTTAATTCCTGGTGTCTAGATGCAGTTACTAGACTGCATCTTGCTTTGTCCAATGTAGCGGTAATGGAAGCTGATAAAGTGGCAGACAGCGATGTGTGAGAAGAGGAAAGTTGTGCCAACAGCTACTGGCTCTGCTGTGTCTGTGTGATTGAAGGTGCTTGCCAGTAGGCAAGCTAAGTAGGTGGCTCAGAATTTATTTCCTAAGTATTGCCATTGACACTGTCAACTGTAAACTGTGGTACTTTTGTAGCCTGTAGCTGCAGCAGTAGGAAGTCTCCTTCACATCATGGAATAATAGGCAACAGGTTGCAGAAGAGGTTCTCCTAGGAGAAATCTAGGGACTTGGACTGAGACAGGTACCTTCTCTGGTTGACTTCAGATAGATTGCTTTTGCCTTTTCATGTGAGAGGGGATGTAAATGGTAAGCAATAACTATCGTGGACCCCCTGCTCCATAAAAAGTGCATAATCTGCAAACACAAAGTGGTTTGAACTTCTTAGTAAGTACAGTCAAGGTATTATTGCCATACAATTTGTGCTTCCTAGCTGGAAGAGTACTACTTGCAACAATCTTGGAAGAGCATAAGGGTAAACTTAACTCCATATTAATGAAGACACTTTGTTGGTGCCTTTTCTAGGTTCTTGTTTTTCTTAACAGAAAAAGAATATTTGTTTTGTGAGATAAGGATCAGTTAAATAGGTACATGGCTTCTGATGTTAAAAAATAACAGCAGCACTTTTTAGGAATAGATAATTTTCCTTCATTGAGGTGGGAAAAGGGGGAAGAGGCAAAGTATTACCCAAGGCCATTCTGCAGAGGAAAAAGTAAAAATTAAGGTTCTTGGGTCCTTACTAAACAGCCTGTTCACTGTGAAAGCAGCTATTTTGTGATTGCAGAATATTATCTGTTTTATCCACAGTGGTCTTATCCAATTAGTTTTGGTATAATATAGTTACAATTTGTGCTTTGATACGTTTGGAACCTTATTTTACTGCTGGAAGAGAATGAATGTGCAGGAATAGGAAGTAATTCAGTTTTCCTAAATTTAGTCAGAAAATGAACTAGAGCAAGTATTACAATATGAGTAAAATAATGTCAAGCATCTGAAAGGAGACTGGTATATTCCTCACTTACCATCCTCATGCACTCCACCATCATTCTAGTATTATGTGTATATTTTCCCACTTTCATTTAGATGGCACCCTTTCCAGTTAGCACCATGGTATCATTAGCGTATTTAATAGTTGTTAGCAGTTGCCTTCTCTGCTATGTACATGCTAAGGTAGAAATTTTCTAGATAGTTGCATAGTCCCTTTCATATGTACATCAGGGTGAGTATTTACCCAGAAACACCCATCTCCTTGCAGTACTCCTGAGTGTCTTCCCTCTCTCCAGACTGCTGGTTGTTCCTGATAACAGGAAACTCAGTTTTATATTGGCTTCCCTTGTTTGTGACTGTTACAATTATTTTCAGGATCCTTCCACAACCCAAGTCACTTGTCAGGACTATGAGGCCTTTCCCTTACTCTTGGTTGGTGTGTGCATTTGGGGTGGTTGATTTTGGTCCTCACTCATGGGTGCCCAGACCAGACTCTCACAAGCAGGGGAGTATTAAGATATACTTGGACAACTTAGTCTCAAATTCAGAGAAATAACTCTTTCCCCATACTTAATTTTAAGAAGTATTTTTTAAGTTCTTGATTCTTTTTTCCCCTGTATTCAAGTAACTTTATAGATTTTTAAAATAAACCTTGGTAGCAAAATGTTTACAAATCATTCTTGGAACTTCTGTAAGTCCAAAACATAGCTTTGGCAGCATGTCAGAGAGGTTTATTGATTAAAAGCCTGTTTCCTTGATTCACCTAGGGTCATGTGAAAATTGACTGCTTTAAAATTATCCTGGCTGGTCATCTTGATGTACAACTTTCAATATATTTTCTATGTCCTGGTCCATTTTTTCAAAGTTATGTTTCAGTATTGTTTCTTCAAACAAGCACCAGACATAATACACCAGAATAGATTAATATTGAACAACTAAAATAATCTGGAGTATGACCACAGTCATATCATGAAGTGAAGAGGAAGAGATATAGTAGAATCTTTGAACTCAAGGAAAAGTTGATTTTTGGTTAGGAGCTTGTTAGGGCGGCATGTGCAGGGATTAACCTGTGCTAAATCGAGTTGTAAATGGTTGCACAAGTTATGGTAGGACTTGATGATCTTAAAGGTCTTTTCCAGCATAAATGATTTTATGATTTTATGAAATACTGAGGCAGCCATAACTACACAATGCAATCCCTAAATCTGATGTAATGGGACGTGAGCACAGTACTGACAAATTCACAGTTGTATGGACTCTCTAAGGTTTGGATACTTAGTTTTCACTGTATAACCTAATCATTTAGACACAACTGCAGTTTGCTTCAGGCTTGATTTTGAAACTTTGTGACTCTGCTCAGTTCACATAACATCATAAGTCCTTTACTTTAAATGATCCTTTGGATTATTTAGTATCACCTAAGTGACAGTTTCCTTCACTTCCAGGAGACACAGATCACTGGAAATCAATACAGGCAGCCATTTAGATTTTGGTGTGTTTATGGAAGACACCTAAACAAGGATCTTTCTAACCTTTCTATAGCAGAGCTGTTGCTGGTATATTAGGTGATGTGATGACATAGGCACATATAAATCACTATGCCTCTTTTGATGTTTTGGTTCCAATAGTTAAACTGAACTTCAGTGCTTATTTTGACCTGAGAATTTGAGACATAGAATTTTAAAGTGATATAGTTTAAAAAGATGTTGAACACATTATTTGCCACCAAAATAACATGAATTCATAGAGTAAAGCTTGAATATAGTAGCTTTTCCCAGATTTTCTGTCTTTCAGAAAATTAGTAAAGTAACCAATATTATTCTTGAATTATTTTGAAATTTTGAAAAAGATACCCTAATGGTTTGGGTGTGTTTGTGTGGGATTCTCCCCCCTTCCGCCAGACTCACCATGTCCCCTTGGGAAATTTAAGATTGTTTTTATCTCTTGTAATAGTGAAGTAACAACACTCTTGTTTTCAGTCAGTCTTTCAGACTACGGTCCATTCTCACTGCAGCACAGTTTATGGCTTGCACTCAAATTGTGTTATCTTTCTCTTCCCTCTCCCCACCCCCCCACCCCATTCCAAAGTGTAAATTGTTTCCTGCCACTCTACAGGATTTTTCTCCCTTAATGATATGGAGGGAGATAACTACTCATAGTGCTGACAGAGGTAAGAGTACTAGAATAAGTAATACTACAGATACAGAATGATATACTGCTAGTGGGAGTAAACTCAACAAAGATTCATATCCCAAAACACTAGTTAGTCTATCAGCACTTCTGCCATTATCTCTTAGGCCACAAATCTGAGAGAAAGTTTCAAGGTCGGCCGTAACTATATTGAAAATCTGTAGATCTAAGAAAAGCCCAGTGAATTAGCAACCTTTTTCTTCTTGGATTTTGTTTCTAACGTAAGGCCACTTAGATGCTGCCATTTGGCTGGATCAGTGTAATAGGCTAAGGGTAAATATAAAAGCCTCCGCAGATAAAAATGTATTTCAGGAGGGGAGAATTAGTATTTGACAGAAATATCAAGTAATTTAGGCCATAGAAAATACAAGGTCAGAAAACTTTTTACATTGAAGGTTACATAGTTACCTGTGGAAATAAACATACACCATCAATACTGGCACTATGTGAATTTATCCAGAATACAGGCTGATTAAATCAGCTTTTTTAAAACTGTTTTTTAATTGCTTAAAAGCCTAAAAAAAAAAAAAGACAAGGAAAATAAATACATGCCTAAATTTAAAGCAAAGTTGTAACTTACCTCTCAAGAACATTAAGTTTTTTACTCTCTATATAATTAAACTAAAATGATTATTCAGATAGAAAAGGAGTGTTCCACAGTGTTAATTTGTAGTCCATTAATACTGCTTTTTGCTGACTGGTGTGAAAAATTTGCCATCCTGTTCCTTAGTGGAAGACTGCTCCACTCTCCCCCTTCAGTATTTGGCATTGGTCTTATTAAAACTGTAAGTACAAGCTGCCCAAAGCAGCAGAAAGTATAGTAGAGATTAACTTAATTAAATAATGCAGCTAAGAAAGATCTCATGTGCAGTTAAAAAAAAAAAAAAAAATAAAAAGAGAGAGAAAGAAGTAGAAATTAGTCTTGTTGATTCAGGACAGATGATAAGGGTAAAACTGGAAAAGCCGAAGCCAAAAGGAGAGGCATTTTGTTGTCTTTGGGTGTGGTAATGATCACTTTCTAGAGAGGTTCATTACCAGTTACAGGAAAAAAATGGATGAAGCCGTTGGTCCACAGCTTGGAAAAGGAGAAATGCTATCTACAGATAGGGGAGGAAAAGGCTTAAAGGGCTAATGGTTTTCTGTGTCAGTCACTCTGGGGAGGAAAACGATTAGATCAGTTAGCATCTGTAACAGAAAGTAAATTCTCTTTCTGCAAGAGAGCAAAACAATACATACATATTTGGATTATTGGGTTTGATGAACTTAGGCTGCTGTATGCTTCATTCACAGATATTTTAATTTTTTTTCTTTGGAGGAGGTATCAGCAGGAAGGAGCAGTAATATTTCATACAAAGCTTTCTCATAAACAAGCCTGATTTAGGCTTCACCAGAACTGGTGTCATCCACCGCCATTATTTCTATTGGTACTGTCTTCCAGGACTCGTACACATGGGAAATAATAATAATATTCATTTATCAGGGCCTATTGTGACAGGGCAAGGGGTAATGGTTTCAAACTAAAAAATGGGAGATTCAGAATAGAGAGAAGGAAGAAATCTATTACCATGAGGATATTGCAACCCTAGCCCAGTTGCCCAGAGAGGTAGAAGCCCCATCCCTGGAAACATTCCATGTGAGGTTGGTCAGGGTTCTGAGCAACCTGCTCTGGTTGAAGATGTCCCTGCTCTCTGCTGGGGGGTTGGACTGGATGACCTTTAAAGGTCCCTTCTAACCCAAACCATTCTATGATCATATATACATGAGGGATTCACAAGTTTATTTAAAATTACTATTGAGGGGTGGGGACAGGGGCAGGCATAAAGATTGTTAAAGATCTGTTTTCAGAGAGCGTTTAGAGTGAGTCACAGACAGAAATGGAAACAGAAATAAAATGAGGCTCTTCAGGGATATGTCCTAGTGTGGTGCTATTAAATCTTTTAATTAAGATCCAGGTGATGGAATAGAATCTTTGCTTATTGAATATCAGACTGCTCCAAGCTGGGAGAAGCAGCAAGTACATGGGAGGACAGGTTGAGAATTTGGAATGATCCTGACAAGCGGGGGATATGGCCTTAAAAAAAAAAAAAAAGGGTTGCAATTCATCTGAGATATGTTCAAAATTCTATACTTCTGTAGAAATAATCAACTCTAATGTGGATCAACTGAATTGAAAAAAAAAAAGCAGTAAGTAATAAGGAATCTAGAAAGGTTTTCTCTAAAGGAAACTGGAGGTATCTGGTTTATCTCTTGTAGAAAAGAGGACACATAATGTGCAGTGTGTTACTGAAGAGAAAGAAAAGGGTCATGGATTGGAAGCTAGTGACATGGTTATACCTAATTTGTTGGCCAGACTTGCATTGTGAGCTCACACATGCACAATCTTGCAAACTCAGTGCCTCATTGACTGTGTGGTGTAAGCTGGTCTAAAATAAATTTCCCACTGGTAACAAAGCCTAAGTCTCTCAGCAAAGTAGATAACCTTTTGCTTTGGTTTTGTTTCTCTGCAATCTATTAGCATGGGGTTGGCACTAATACTTCTTTCTACATATAAGATCAGGAACTGTAAAGCCATCACATGAGAAAGCTGTTCTATTTGTATCCATTAATGAATTTGAAACTGAAGTGCACAGGCTCAAAGTAGACTTTAACCTTCATCTTAACTTTTTGAGTAGCTTTTTGCATTAACATGCTGTAGCTGTCTCATAGTCTCATATTACTATCTGAATTTAAGACTGAAAGTACATCTAACTTTAGCAATTGGTTGTCACTCACCTGTTGAAATCTGCATTTATATTGCTAATTACAGCGAGCAATTTCTTTTTCCTAGCACTATGCCCACTAGACTACCTACCACTTACCTGAATTTTCAGAAACCATTTTCCATAATAGGTCAAGAGAACTCCAGAATAATATCCTTTGTGCTAATGTGAAAAGTATTTTCTTCTTTAAAACTGTGATAGTTTCAGCACTTTCTCCTTTTTGTGTTTGTTCATGCTCCCTGGAGCTTGGTTTTAGATGAAAAGGAAGCATGTTGGATGGATGCCTTCTTTCTTATGACCTGAAATTGGCTTTAAACAGCCATTTAGGAGCAATTCTTGTTCATTCTTATGAAACTTTAAAGACCATATGTAATTATATGCATGCAACTTCTCAGAAGAAACATTTATACCATGTATTGTTGTCTTCAAAATTGGCTCTTTGCACATGCTGCCATACACAGCACACCTAATACTGTATTTTCTTAACCATAATTTGTCAGGTATTGTATGATTATAATTAAAACAGTAAGTCATCTTTGAAATTAACTAAATTTTGTCCCTATTCATGGGATGCTGCCATAGGGTTTTTATATTGTCCAGTAAGTGTTGACTTGGGATAAGGTGCTTTTAGGCCACCTTGTTGCATGTTCTATTATGGAAATCTTTGTGCAGGGAGAACATAAGCAAAGCCTTTAGTTAGGGTGACTACAAAAGCTATAAAATGTAATTTCATGCTAGTTCAAGAAGAATTAGGGATGAAGTGGGTTTTGTCATGTGTTAGCTGCCAAAATACTGGTTTTTTTAGGTTCCCTATACAGTCAATAAGCACAGGTTGCTCAAAGTTGTGGATGCCTCATTGTTGGAAGTATTCGAGGTCAGCTTGGACAGGACTTGGAGCAACATGATCTAGTGAAAGATGTTTCTGCCCATGGCAGGAGTGTTGGACTAGACGATGATTAAAGGTCCCTTCCAACCCAAACCATTTTGTGCTTCTACCTTCATGGAAAGACTGATCTGAACTTAGTTTGATATTTCAGGTATAGGGCCTGAATAATCATCCAGAAGATTACTTCTCTGCCCACGGTGCCACTTTATGTAAGAGTATGTATTGTTCCTTTTGATTTCTTATTTTTAACACTGCATATTGACACTACAGAACAGCTTGTTATCTCTCTAAAGAGACTGGTATATTTAGCATTTACATGAAATGGGAGAATCTTTATCCCGGTCTTGAGCCTTCTATTTTAGATGTATTTTGCATGACTGAAGCAATGCTTGGGAAAGGTGTGGGTTTGTTATCTGCTGCAAGGCTGACACTATGGTCTTTCAGTGCTTGGACTGTCTTATAGGCAGTAGAGTAGTCCTAGAGTTGTGCACAGAGCTGGACATTTAGCACAGATTGCAGTGTCCGGGATTTTCTTTGAGTAATTAAAGATCAGAGAATAGGAAGAAATAAAAACATAAATTTAATTTTCTTTCCACTTAACTCTGAATAGTGTATTTTCATAGCAGCTGACATATGGAAAGCTGGGGGGGAAAAAGTGTTCTGAAATGTAAGTAATGTTTGTCAGAAATAGAAACCATGTAATGATATGACAATAACCAAAACAGTTTGCATGGCGCCTTAACTATATTAGTGTTGTTTTGATTTGACTGCAATAGAAAACACCCACCCTGGCTTGTCACTTATTTAAGATCACAAACCCTAAATCAATGCCATCAGCTCCTTCTTTCTGTTATATAAAAGCACAATCAAATACTACCACCTGGAGACATGGGCCTGTATCTCAGTCCACCTTTCTCTTGAAGCCAATGATCAAGAACAGTCTACAGAGTTAACTCGCTTAAAGTTTGAAGAAGCTGTTCTATGCATTTGTGGCTTTAATTTGCACATACTTATCCCCACCTTTGATTGGCAACTTTATAAAGTCTACGCACTGTAATCTACAAAAATCAGGTTGTGAAAGACCTTAGGAGGTCTGTAGTGCAACCTCCAGATCGAAAAAAAGGACTAACTGCAAAGTAGATGGGGAAAAGCTATTTATTTTTTTTTCCCTTCCTCCTCCCTCATTGTACCTAATCAGAGATTTTCTTGCACAATTTTATTGTTGCTTCTTGTGCTTTTCCTCTGTAATATATTCTTGTATCTTTCTTCTTTAAGACAAAGATAGCTTTAAAATTTAGTAGTTTCTTCTAGGCTAACAAGCCCTGCTACCCCATCTTTCTGAGTACATCTCTTCAGTTTCTTCATCTTTCACTGGATCAGAGAGCACAAAGTACTGCAGATACAGTCTCCTAAATACTGGAAAGAGGAGAAAAATTCCCTTAACTGATTGGTTAAACTCTTTCAAATGTAGTCTGCTATTCAGTTTACCATCACTGTCATTAAAGCACACCCTGACTCATGTTCAACTGCTCTACTGGGATACCCAAGTCCTTTTTAACTCTCTAGCCATCATGCCCCAGCCTGTGCTGTACCATGGGTTTACTCTGTCCAAGGCTCACATCGTCTGTCTTCTGCTTTGTTGACAACACATTTCTCTAACTTCTTATCTACCATTTAGCCAAGAAAGCCAACAGCATCCTGGCTTGTATCAGAAATAGTGTGGCCGGTAGCACTAGGGCAGTGATTGCCCTTGTAATATCCCCAGTGCACATCGCACTGGGGAAGCCACACCTCAAATGCTGGCTTCACACATGTGGGCCCCTCAATCCAAGAAGGACATTGAGGTACTGGAGCATGTCCAAAGAAGGCTGGTGAAGGGTCTAGAGCACAAGCCCCATGAGGAGTGGCTGTGGAACTGGGGTTATTTAGCCTGGAGAAAAAGAGGCTCAGGAGAGAACTTTTTCCTGTAAAACTATCTGAAAGGAAGTTGTAGCAAGGTGGGTGTTGGTCTCTTCTTCAGGGAAGGAGTGATAGGACAAAAGGAAATGGCCTCAAGTTGTGCCAGGTGAAACTTGGATTGGATATCAGGAAAAATTTCTTCCCTGCAAGGGTTGTCAATCCCTAGCACAGGCTGCCCAAGGCAGTGCTGGAATCACCATCGCAGGATATATTTAAAAACTGTGTAAATGTGGTGTTGAGGGACATGGTTTAGTGGTGGACTTGGTAATGTTAGGCTTATGGTTGGACCTGTTAATCTTAAAGGACTTTTCCAACCTAAATGATTCTATGATTCTAATAATTTTTCTGGAATGGGCTTCCCAGAGAGATTGTGGAGTTTCCTTCTCTGGAGACTTTCAGAACCCACCTGGATACAGTCCTGTGCAATCTGATCTAGGTGAACCTGCTTTAGCAGAGGAGATTGGATGAGATGAACCCCAGAGGTATATTCCAACCCCAACCATTCTGTGATAGTGTGATTCCCTGGTTTTATTTCATCACAACACATGCTAAGAGTACCTACAGTCACTAGGAGCATGAGATGAAATTTCCCCCACTGCTTCTTCATTCCTTGGAGAAACTGTGAAAAATAATCAAAAAAAGTCCTATACCTGAAATGGCAACTGAAAGGCACATGTTGGAGACTTGGGGTTCAAGTGAAATCTTTTTTGCTTTCAAACATCATATATGAACCAGACTGTTAATGAACATCATATCAAGGGGAAGACAATGCAAATTACCCGCTCAGCTAACTACATGGTTGGAAAACTGTCTGGATGTGATGCCTGTGGAAAAGATTAAAAGAACAACTATGAAGGAAAAGAAACTAATTTTGAATTGTAACTGCACTCAGAATCCCCATGTCCTGGTAAGTCTGATCATAATTCTCGCTTCTTCAGATCCAAGACTACATCTGAGATATGACAGAAGCTGCATTTTCTTGGAGAGAGTGAGACTTTTTTTTAAAAAAAAAGCAAATGTCTTTAATATGAGATATATATTTGGAATGAATTTTCTGTAGCAGCTGAGAAAGCAATGGCTTTGCTTGATAGATCCTCCCAAAGGAACTATGGCTCAGAGCAGTATCATACTTGTCTTCATCTTTACAATGAAGCAATCCTGGAAGCAGATAAAGTGCACAGAATGAACACATAGAAGAAAGGTGTAAGTTTGCTAGTGAACAATAGCATTCATTCGAAGCCAGAGTGAGTTGTTTCAGGCTATTTTCTATGCTTTATTTTGTTAAACTTCATTCTGATCACCGCTCAAACTCAACAGCAGTTTAAAAGCCATGACAGCACAAAAACAGTCATTCTATTGCCCAGCTTATGTCAGCTTATTTTGATTCAACAGAAGCATTGGATCCAGATCTGGGTATTGCAGTATGCACTATATTGATGCGGTTTAGATTTCAACCTTCCTTTACAAGGCCAGACTTAAAAGTTTTTTAAAAAATAAATTAGCTAAAGAGAAAGGAAAGGGGGAAGGGTGGGGGGAAGAGGAAATTCACAACCTTTTCATTTGCTCTGTGAATCCATATGGTTTCTGAAGTAAAAAACACATAGTGTTCATGATGGTACACTTTTTTTTTTTTTAAGAAAAACATCTCCCTCTTGGATTGATCACACAGTGGAAATATGGCATAGAACTTATTTTTAGATACAAAACAAGTGGCTCACAGACACCTTATTTAATGAGTTTCTGTTATATATTGCAACAGGGGCAAAAATCTCAAGTGCAGTGCTGTAAATGAAGAGCTCTCCCAGCTGAGGAAGTAATACTATCCCTGTGGTCCCCATGTAGGTTAATTCCTGAACCCAAAGCACTGAGGTGTTTTCAGAAGTGGATATCCACAGGAGGGTAGGCTTTCAAAAGTGACTTAAGTACCCAAAGCTGCAAGTACCTCCCTGTTCACTTTCCAATGCTCTATAAAAGATTTTCTAACTATTGTTAAAATCATTACCCATTATGTGCCTCCCCTTTGCTACCTCTGGGACCTAGAATATAGGTTACACCCACATGGTGACCTGAACCTGGACCCTAACTCGCTAACGAGCTTTCTGCAAAGGAAATTCAGAGCATGATTTAGGAGCCAGGACATAGCTGAGGTCATTCCCAACAGTTAGCAATCAGCTATAATTTTTCAGACCCTACAGCCACATACCTTTTCCAATGCAGTTAGCTTTTGGGGCTGCTAATGTTAACAGGAGCACTGAGTTTAGAATACAGCTGTAGCCATAGTCTCTATGTCAGGGGCTTATGAGAGAGGTCTGTAATTTGTAGACATTACTCAACTGATTCAGACTATAACTGCTTTCTGTGAATTTCAGCTTGCTGCATGTTTGTTGGTTAAGCCTCTTAAAACATTTGACATTTCAGATGGATGACTGTGAAGTCTAAAGAATATGAATAGCACCTGGTTGGTTGTTTGAAGCCACAGAATAATAAACAGAATTCTGAAAGAAACAGAAGGTCAGAAAATGCTCACAGATATCTGATGTTTTATACATGCCAAAACATGGGCATAACAGAATTCATTTCTTTGGGCAACAAGGCAAGGAGCAAAGGAAAGAGTAACTTAGATGGGAGAAGGATGAGCTGGGAAATAAGCAAGCTTTAAAAAAGAAAAAGAAATCATCATGGGAAAGGTTTTAATTTTAACAATTGTAAAAACCCCACACAATTAATACATTATATTATGTTGTAGCTACAGTACCAGTACTGCTACAGAACCCTAAACAACTTTCTGATTAAAGGCTGACTCTGTACATTTTGTATTTTATTTATGTTGTAGAAATTACATAGGCAATGGTCAACAAAATGCTGCCTGAAGAGTTACCTGCAAAAATTTAACTCTGTCCTCCTGCACATGCATTACAATGGAAACTTAACTGACATTTCATCTTGAGCCCTGGTTATATGAGTATTTCTTTATCTCTTACAAAAAAAAAAAAAAAAAAGTAAAGGGTTTCATATTCAGCAGGGAGTAGAAAATTATGGATGTGGCCTGTATAATATTCTCCTCTGATCCATACCTTAGATTCTATAGATATTGAACGAAGGGAAGAAAAGAAAGGATCTGCATGTCCCCAGTTGTCTGAATCCATGATCAATGGGATCTCTCATATCAAATTCAGCAGCACAATGTTAATCAAGGTCAGTACCTTTTTTGCAGTGATTAAGGGTCATGTCAGAGAAGACATATTTCTTTGATTGTTTATGTTATTCACATCTGACAGGGCTAGAAATCACTCATGACCAGCTAGACTCTCCAGCCTGAGGTAATTTAAATAGATGTTGTGACTTCGGCGATGCTAAGAGCTCAACTTTTGCCACACACAGATATTGTGTGGGATTTTCTGTAAGATGCACTGGATTTTTAAGGATTGGATATAGCCAGTGGGTACATTCCTGTGATTTGTCTGTTTTGATCTTCCCTGCCTGAAACACTCAGAAGTCAGCCTGAGGGTGAGAAACACTTGAGTTTTCCAGCTACCCTTTCCTCTACCTGGCCTTTAAGGAAGGTCTCTGTTACACAGATTTGCTGAGAGGGGGAAAAATGTGGCTGGTAATTGCATAAGTTTATCACTCAAACTCCACAGGTAATTGGCAGCAGTACACCAGTGGAAAGTAGTATATTTTAGCTGTAACTGAGGGGTCTGTGGAAAGCCTTGCAAAGTCCCCTAGAGCTGAGAAACTGGTGCATGTATAGCAGAGAGGGTTGGGGGATGGAGCACAGGATGCTTGTGGGTGGGATAAGAGAAGTTCCAAGAGGAATTACAGCAACCTTCTTTTTATTGCTTATGGGGGTATAGAGAGAAGACAGAAGCAGACTTTTCTTGAGGTTGCATGGTGAAAGGTCAAGAAGCAAAGGCCAAAAGTTTCAACAACAGAAACTCCTTTCGCTATTGGGAATTTAATTCTTTTCCCCCCATCATAGTGTTTACACAAAGGAACAATGGCCCAGCAAGGCCAGGAATGGAATCACAGACTTTGCAGATTTTTCAAACTCAGCTGCAAAATTTCCCAAGGAATTTGATTTATCTTTGAGGTTGTCCTTGCTTTGAGCAAGAATTTGCAGAATGGACCTCTGGAGGTCACTTCCAGACACAACTGTTGCCCAATTCTGTGATTCTGTTGGTATATTACCTCTCCTGGGGAAAGGATCCCCTATGAAATAAAAAGTGGCACTGCAGAGCAGTGAATGCAATGGGTTTTAATTATGAGGACAAGCTCAAAGGGCTTTTGTCAACTCAGTTCAGAGTAGTTATATATGACATAGTACAAAAGTCAAGGAAACAAAAGTTGCAGGGACCTATAAATATTTTGGTGGTCTCAACAGGCTTTCCAAAGTGTATATATCTTCTGTTAATAAACCCAGCATTTCTAATTAGTGTAAGTGACCACAAAACTCCAAGCAAAGGGCACATATTAGAGAAAGAATGCCTAATTTAATGACTCTAGAAATTATTACCTGCCTCCACGAAGTCTGACATAAAGCTAGTATTGACTAAATTATGTGGATTGAATGAGAAGTCTGATGGTTTTGTGCCAAGTGGAGGAATGAGGGGAGGGATAAGGGTAGAAAAGAGGGGAAGCTTTGGTTTGTGAAGGAGAAGCTCATTTACCCCAGATCTGAAATCCATATGCTTGTTAAATAGGAACTGGCTACATCCCAACATGAAAAATGAGGTTTACATTGTGTGTATGAACCACCAATTTGCATTGATTTGCACATGATTTGTGTCTAATCTGCTGATCGTTAAACTCCATGTGATATGTAAATAGGTAGAAAGTTAAAACCAAAGTTTTAAATTTATTTACTTTGACAATTTAATCTCGTTGACAGGAGTCGTTTCTCTCATACAATCTGAGTACATTCATCCTCCATGAAAGACTTGTAAAAAGGTCTTTCACTCATTATTTCCATCTATTGGTACTATCCAAGGCAGATTAAACTTCTTTAGCAGTGACCTGTTTTTTAGAATTTCTGAGGTACTTAGGTTATTCCGTGGCCATTTGTATGACTTGTGGTCCATCTACAGGTGAGACTGCCCAGTACAGCTAATTATCACTGAGATAGGTGAGACATAGATGGCATGCAGAGCAGCAACTGTAGGAATGGCAGAAGGAAAAACAGCTGCCTGCAAGCCTCTGTAAGTTTGGTGCTAATGTGCACAGGATCAGGCCAAAAAATATGCAAGCAGACCTCCTAATTTTTCAGACAAATGCATGTTGTATATGTGTAGTAATGAGAGCTGTCTAAACTAGGATGTTTGATGATATCACTGTCTCAGCCTTAGGTGATGTCAGGATTGTGAGAGAGGTGTTATTGTCAAAGCTGTAACAAACAAAAATGAACAAGTTTCCAAGACCAAAAGGTGTTTGACTTCCTGTTAAAGAAGACCTTGTCAGAAACACATGCAATTGTAATACATTTAGTTGACTGTAGGAACATCTTACATTTTCCTGATAGCCTAGGAAACAAAATTGGTATGTAAATTAAGTTGTTTCATGTCTGGGTTTTTGTTTCGGTTTTTGTGGGTTTTTTTTGTTGATTGGTTTTCTTTTCTTTCAAAATAAATATTAAATCAAATAACATTTTAACAATACAACAATTCACAAATAAGTGTGACTCGGTGAATGGAGCATTGGATTATTAAAAAAATAATAATTTTTTTCTCCAACTTGCTTTGTCATCAAGACAAGACACAGTTAAGAGGTACAGCAAAATCTTTATTCAACTGAAGGTTATAAAGACATACACCATGAAGTAGGTTAAGTTTGCTCTTTCAGTCTCTGGTGAGCCATAAGTCTTAAGATTTTTCTCTGAAATACTGATTCAGAGAAGGGTGCAGAAAGCATAAGGCATCTCACTTAGGGGAAGATACTTTTCAGAGTCAGCTCACATAGCATGACTCTTCTTGAAGAATGCTAAAGCCAAGTGACCACATTCCTATAAACCCTGGCTGGAACAGTGACACCTTGAGAAATTGAATGGAAACTCTTGCACTTTATGTTCCTTTCTACTTTAGTTGCAGGGAATATCCATGCTGTCATCCACTCTTGATTTGCAGCATACCACATTTTGCATCCAAGCTGTGGAAGATCTTGGTGGTGGTTCAGAAAGCAGCTTCAGGTTCTAGCTGTCTTTCATAGAATTAATCAGGTTGGATGTTCCCACAACCTGCTCCTCAAAGATCATTTGGCTTTCTTCAGCTACTGTTACTTAGGATTATATTACTGGAATCATAATTTCAGTGCCATATAGGAACACCTGTAAGATTATTTGGTAATGTAGCAACTAGTTGTGACATAACGGCCTAGCTTGCTGGCCTAGCTTGCCATGAGATGAAAATACAGCTAATTTTGTGTGTTTTGTGAGATATGTTGAGATGTTTACAACCATGAGAATCTTGTGCTATCTCTGGGGCTGGAGATCTGCTAAGATGGCAGCCAAATGGCAGAAGGAGGGAGTCTTGTGAAGAGAAGACAGACCTAGTTCAGCTAAACCAACAGATGCAAATGAATTTTGAAGGCCAAAGAGTCTGAGTGGAGACCTTTGCCTAATTAATGGCAAAACTGATATTAAAGTTTATGCTCCTGAGTGTAATAAGGAGCCTAAAGGAGTACATTCTAAACATAAATTACTATGTTACTCAACTCTCCACCCAAATCATGGTCAATCTAACCAAGAAGTCATGGACAGAGATAATTAGGATGTAAAAATCACAGAGGGATTACACCTCTTGGGTAGGAGGAGAAAAGGCTGAAAGTCCATCAGAAACAATTGATAAACTGTTCTCCTCTTCCTCCACCCAAGACAGGGATGACTTCTTGGTAAGAATTGCACCTTCACTATCCAGTATACCTCTTATTTCTACCAGTGCTGTAACTCTGCCCTGCACCTCCCACTGCATCAGATGTTACCCGGGAATTCTTCACTTGAGCTCGATTATCCCTTTGCAGTCAGTGAATTTATCAACAACAATTCTGAACCTCTCTGTTGCTTTAAAAAATCAAACCTATCTGTTTAACTATTAAACTGTGTCAGCATAAATCCTTAACTGGACTCTGAAATGTGTGTCCACCATTTAAGCAGGAACTCCATAGCTGGGCTCTGGGATAGACACAAGTACGTTTCCTGCTCTACTGTGCCCTGGTGAGGCTGCATCTGGAATACTGGGTCCAGTTCTGGGCCTCTCAGTTCAAGGACAGGGAACTGCTTGAAAGAGTCCAGTGCAGAGCCACAAAGATGATTAAGGGAGTGGAACATCTCCTTTATGAGGAAAGGCTGAGGAAGCTGGGTCTCTTTAGCTTGGAGGAGACTGAGGAATGACCTCATTCATGTTTATATATATGTAAAAGGCAAGTGTCAGGAGGTTGGAGCCAGGCTCTTCTCAGTGACATCCAAGGACAGGACAAGGGGCAATGGATGCAAGCTGGAACAAAGGAGGTTTCGTGTAAACATGAGAAACTTCTTCACAGTGAGGGTGATGGAGCACTGGAACAGGCTGCCTAGAGAGGTTGTGGACTCTCCTCTGGAGACATTCAAAACCCACCTGGATGTGTTCCTGTGTGACCTAATCTAGGTGATCCTGCTCTGGCAGGTGGAGTTGCATCTTTCGAGGTCCCTTCCAAATGCTAACATTGTGATTCTGTGAAGGTTGCAAGCCCCTTAGCCTGGGTTGAGAGAGGACTCTCGGACACACCTTAGAATTTGCAAAACTGCTCAGAGAAACTGTTGGGCTCTGTCAGGCAAATGTTTCACTTGCACCCTTAACACGACACTAGTAGAACAATCGCTAATTATCTTCTACTTCCAAATGCCTAAATATGGATCTAATGAAATCAAAACATGGAGGAATAAGAATGAAAGGCTAGTCAGACTGTCTCTGTTGACATTATGAAGCTTAACATGCTCTCCATCCATAAAAAATAGACATTTTCTCTTAAACAGAAATAAAGCAAAGAGCATTTTCAGTAGAGTTGCAACAGTTATGGCAAAGGTCCTGCTTTTTTCAATGTCTTTGAAAATTTGAATTATTTATGCCTCCATAACATTTTGAATTGACTAATTTAGGCCAAGGGAAAATAATTGGTGGTTAGCTATAAATGTTTCCACAGAAAAAGGGAATAGCTCATTACCATCCATTCATATTTACTTCATCATGTAACATTTTTTGAATCTTTTGTAGAGACCTACAAGCTAATTTTAAAATGCTTCAGGATTTGTTTGGCAAATGACAGAGAATCGGCTTGCATAACAAACTTAAATATCTAACTCCACTTCAAACCACAAAAGCTGGGAGGACACTTTTAAAATTCTTTTGTTATTCATAACACCTCTTTTCTTAATTATAGTCAACACATGTTTTCTTATGTAGGGCAGAAGTTGTCACCGAAGAATATGGTTTGGTAAATTTATCAGCATGGGAGGGAAAGGATTAATGATTTCCTTTAAATATAGAAATATCTTTACCCTCTCCTATTCAATCCACCACTTTCTGTGCACCTGAAGTAATCACTTTTTTCACAACACAAGATGGAAATACACATCAGCCTTCATAACGAAGAGATATTATCTTCAAAGCAATTCTCTCTCTGCTGTGTTCAGTTTATGTATTTTTTTTTCTTATTTAAGACCATATTTCTGCTTCTCAATAAGAATAATTACTTTTAAAAACTGTTGCCTGGCCCAGTCAGTTTCTGTCCTTTTTCCCATTAGAAATACAGAGAGATTTTACTCTGTGTGTCACCTGTGGGGATGATCCTACTCCCTTCAAAATTATCATTGCAAATATGATTGCAGAGTGATTATTACAGGGGAATAACAATTGTCTAGACTAGTAGAAAATTGGAGATGCAAAACCCAAACACAACAACAGCTTCAAAATTGTTACTTCTGAATTTGCCAAAAATTAACTCTTTTTTTTTTTTTTTTTTTTTTTTTCCTGGCTGTAATAATAATTAGTCATCAATTTAACTTCACACTTCAGTTGTTACCCAACATGTCAAGTGGAATAAAATGACAAAGACATGTGAATGAAGAACACTGCCTTGGTTGCTGAGGTTTTTTTCTCTTTTTGAAAGCCAGATATGTTATGAATTAGAAGCTTAACATGTCACAATAACCTCTAACATTAATTCAGATGTTTTTCAACTCAATGTATTTGGACTGCTCTGAAGCAGCAGTGCTGAGGTCATCTGAAATGCAAACTCAGTAGTTAACAGTTTGTGTGTGAACTGAAAGAAAATGGGCCTTCAAATGCAATGCCTGTGCATAGAAAAAACACCATTTGTGATTAATTCAAAGCCAAGGGGAAAACATCTGCCTATTTGTGTTTATACAAATACAAAAACTTCTAGGCAAAGGGGTGAAAAATATAGGGAATTACCCATGCTGAACAATTATTCTGAAATGTCTTCAAAGTGTGGGAACTGACAACTGCTTTGAAGAAAAACAAATAATTTAAACAAATACTTCTAGGTCGAATTTGAGACAGGGGGGTACAGAATTTCATTCAACAATCTAGAATTCATGTGCAAAAATTGTCCTTCTGGTGCTAAAGGGCCAAAGCATTTATTTTGAAAGAAGTCAAGAACAAGTCATACAACCTGTTCATAAATTAAATTGCAAACACAAACATCAAGCTACAAACTTAGTCGATGCTATTTTCTCATTTCAATGTTCCTGTAATCACGGTAATGATGGACTAAGATGTGTGCCTTATACATTGTTCTACTCTGTAAACTGAAGGATACATGGGATCATGATCTTTTACATGAGATTTTTAAAAAGCTCATTGACTTTATAGGAAACAATTCCAGCTGTGAGGCCAAAAAGAGGTAAATTATTGACAAGTGCTCAGAATTTCCTGCCTTTTGCTTACAAGTTCACAGATTTCCACTGGCTGATCGTCCCTCTCATCTAGTTTCAAAGACAAAATAAGCTGGATGTATGCAGTTACTTACCATTGAAAACAAGGACATATTTTGTCAAAGCCTGATGTGGCTTCAACTTTTTCTAGAGTCTTTGTTTTCCTTCAAGAAAGAACAGTCCTGTGTACTACTTTTTTAGTATCATTTGTTGTGATGTATCAAACTGGGCATTAATGAAGTGGCTGAAACAAGGAACAGAACACCTAGAAGGTTAAAGCACTGATATTGCTTGGAGGGATCATGTAGTTCTTAGTTTCTGGTCTCTACTGGGACAGTTTACTGTGTTGTATCAAGTTGCTGGCTCCTCTCTTTCTCAATTAATTCAGTCTGCTAGTTAATGCAGCTGGCTAACAGCAAAGGTAAGTGGCTGCTTAACAGTAGATGAGAACCAACTCCTCTTGATTTCAGGTAATAAAACCATGGGCCAAGTTCTTTTGTTACTCACACTGCACTTCCCCTATTAGCTGTTTTCATTCACAAAAGAAATAATCTTTGACAAGAGGTGGTTATTTCATTATCTTTATGATAATTGGCTTGTATCGGAAATAGTGTGGCCAGCAAGACTAGGGAAGTGATTGTGTCCCTGTTCATGTCACTGGGGACACCAAACCTCAAATACTGGGTTTGGTTATGGGCCCCTCACCCAAGAAGGACATTGAGGGGCTGGAGGGGTTCCACAGAAGGTCAACAAAGCTGATGAAAGATCTAGATTATGAGTCTTACAAGGTGTAGCTGAGGGAACTGTTTAGCATGGGAAAAAGGAGGCTCAGGGGAGATCTTCTTGCTCTTTAAAACTCCCTGAAAGGACATTGGAGTGTGATGGGGACTGGTCTCTTCTCCCAAGTTACAAGAGATAAAATGAGATTAAATAGCCTCAAGTTGTGCCAGTGGAAGTTCAGGCTGGATATTAAGAAAATTTCTTAACTTGAAAGGGTTTTTGAGTTCTGGAACAAGTGGAGTCCTTATCCCTGGAGGGGTTTAAAAGGTGTGTCGATGTGGTGCTGAGGGACGTGGTTTAGTGGTGGACATGATGTTGCTGAGTTAACAGTTGAACTTGATGATCTTAAAGGTCTTCTCCAACCTAAATGATTCTATGATTCTATAGCTCCTCAGATTGAATGATAGGAGTCATTACGTTTGATAAAGTATGAACAAAAGGTTTCAGAGTGGACTCTGCATAGTTAATGAATATCTGTCAATAGATAACATGCCACTTGACCTAAACCTGCACAAGTAAAGCCACTGGAAGTTTTTCTCTTCACAGAGGTGCAGCACACCTTTGAGTCTGAGGTCAGCTTGAATACTGACAGCAATGCCTCATGAGTCCTGTGGTTGTCCTTCCATTTCACTTCCTTGTGCCTTGCAGCCATTGAATATTGGACTATTTCATTGATTTAACACTATATTGATTGTCATATAATGAAAATCCTGACCTTGATAAGGGAAGGCTTTTACTTTTTGACTTCCTCTTTTTTTTTTTTTTGTTTTTCAGTTGGCAGCATAGCAATTAATACATACTTAATAGAAATGGAAATTAGTCACTCCTGAAAGTAATTATGTGCTAATTATGTAATTATTTTATTTTATAT